>JARJLG010000143.1:0-264134 GCA_029448575.1 Mycena maculata
GGATTGATTCATGGACCTTCATTCCGCGGGCGGTCCTAGCGAACGGAGAAGATCACGAGGGACGGCGGAGGGAAAGCCGTCCACCAGACCTGTAGCGGAATGTCGGGAATTCCGTACTGTTTCTCAGGATGCATTGAAATATGGAACCTTGCGAATTCACTTAGAAGTCCCTATGCGAAAGACGTGTTATTTTCAGCAGGCAAAGTTCTCGAAATTTGTATGTTGCTCCACCCGTGATCACTAGGCCCTCATTAATGTCTACAATGCGACCCACGGTATTCGGGGTGTGGCGTTGAGGCCGGCCGCCGTAAGATCAGGTTCAACTAGTACCACGGATCGGAGGTTTTGGTTGGAAAAGAGTCGAACAGGGAGATTTGTTCTGCCGCTGGATATAATCCAGGAGATGATATTCATGGCCTGCATTCCAATGCACCGCAACTGCGTCATGAGTGCAAAGGAGGCCCCCGTCCTCCTTGGCCGCATCTGCAGCCAGTGTTGCAAAGTAAGGGGTTATTAAGGGTTCCGCTGGCCTTATAATCAGATAAGGGTTATTAAGGGTACCCATTATAAGGGTAAAATAAGGGTAATTTTCTCACAAAAATTTCGCATTGGCCCGTGAGAAATTCATCCAAATCACCTCAAAGTAATCCTACCCAGGTCCTTGGAGCTCTTTGGCACCAAAGGCCACTCATTTCACTCTCCAATTGGCCCTGCAGGCACACACCGGCTGACTCGGCCTTATCGGCTTCCCCATGCTAAGGGTTATAAAGCCCTTATCATCTTTCTGCGTGGATATTAAGGGCTTACCTTATAATCATAATAAGGGCTTATCATTATAATGCAACACTGTCTGCAGCTCCTGGCGAGCGATATCCCTCTCTACACCCCGCCTTTGGTCCAGGCTTCACATTGTCGAACCCACTTTGATCCACGAGGGAATGGTCAGCGCGGCCCAGGAGAAGTTGGCACACCGACTCGAGACGACGAAAACATGGCTCGAACGGTCCGGGCAGTGCCCGCTGTCCATATCGTTCTAGTGTGCTTTCCTTCGTTCTGGATTGCCCTTGGACGTGCCGGATCCCTTCTGGCTCGCCATCATCCCGTATGCATCCCGTTGGGAGCACATCGACCTCGCATTTTCGCCTCTCCTCCTCCAAACCACGGAACACGTCGAGAGTCTTACTGAGGCTGATCTCCCCAAGCTGACCTCGCTCACCCTACGCCACATTGACGACAATACGGCCGGAACTATCAACTGGCATTCATTGGGTCTCTTTCGGGCCCCCAATATTTCCCATGTATCCGTTGCGTCCAGGGGCCTGAACCCGCTTGCCTTGCCCCTTCGTTGGATTCAGTTAACAGATCTTTCACTCACGGAAGGATGAGCCGAAGATGGGCCTCCTCTCACAAGCGAGATCGCCATCCAGCTGCTCTCCCGATGCTCGCAGTTGCGGAGCTGCGAGTTGTGGGTTGAAGATGAGCCCCAGAACGGCGGCTCAGAAGGAGGGAAGTTTGGACACCCATGCCTTCAAAATCTCAACCTGCAGTGCATCGGACATCTCCCATCCACTGTATGCCAACTTCTCAACCACCTTTCCTTTCCTGAATTGCGAGTTTTCAAATTCCTGGGCTATTGTGACATCGAGGGAAATCCCCTCTATACGCCTTTATCCGCTATAGCCCCACGCTTGGAAAGTCTCGATATTAACGGCTCATCCTTCCCGAAGTTATCTCTACGAGATCTCTTCACCGGTCTCCCCTCCACCCTCTCGGAGCTTCGCTTCCAGGACTTAGATTTCCAGCGGGCTGTGATGTCACCCGAAGTGCTCGCTGAGGACTTGTTGCCACTCCTCACCCCCGGTTTACAAGAACTCTACATCGACGACTGCAGATCCTTCTCCGACGAGAAGCTCCTCCGCTTCATAAATTCGCGAATGAGTCTTAGCCTCTTAGGGCCCTCAGACGCGTTGAAGTTAGCTTCTCCCGCAAAACCGAGTTCGATATCCTCCCTGAACTCCGACCGTTCATCGAGGCCGGGCTTCAGATCGAACTGACCTATCTTCCGCCCCAGACCACGCAGTTTTCGCCTTGGATGGGACTGGCGGAGGAGTGGGAATCCCGAAATTATTGAATCGTCCCGGTCAATTTACACGCCATGTCGATAAAGCTCATAACTGTGGCCTCTATTTCTTTTCTTCATTCCGTTTAAGGTTCTCGTGTATCTCGAGAGATTCAGAGATATCTGCTGTCCACAAGCTGCCCATCATTATTGGGCGGTGCTGGAGACAGTATTTATCGAGTTTGATAGGTACGCTGCGCATTGTTCATTTGCCCGTTTCTTGTCACATTACATCCGACAAGTTGCGGAGTCAGGAAATACTCACGGACATGTATAGCAGATATCTTCGTCTAGCCGGGAATCTATTGATTGGAGAGCGTTTAGAAACTCGGACTCACGTCGAGTCGAAGAACGTGGTAGGTTATCTGCGTGGATCGAGCGGCCCATCGAGCCTGATTTTCGCTGGGCGTCAAATTCTGTCCCTGTTCCGCATCAGGTAATTCCGTAAAAGGAAATTTTCTGTTGGAGCTCAGCGCAGGTCTGTCCAAGTATCCAGGCCATGCTGAAACAGAATTACACCTAGTTTGTCTTAAAGGATATCCCCTTCAACATGTTCCTCAGCAAATTTGAAGTGGGCGCACCTTTTCACAGCGCGAATGTGTGGCTGTGCATAGAATTCGCACGGCATTTGCCTCGCGAAATTTGGGATTGTGAAGTCACCTAGGTGAAACAAATTAAGATAAAAATACCAGGAGATACTCAGCAGTGCCTTAAAGCCCTCACAATACTTTATAGCAGATACAGGCAAATATTGGGCCTGGCCCAATGGTTGCTGCGGAACGTCGACTCGCGGCTAAAATGTGTCAAATAAACTTAGACTAAGCCATGGACCGATTTTTTAAAATCTCGTCAAACTCTCCAAGTGGAAAGTTCAAAAACCTCTTTTACAAATAATTCATTGTTGTAGTGCAATGGATGATCTGTACAAAGATGCCAATAACCTGTTTGTTGGCTTACACCTTATTCCGACAATACTTGGCTCACACCCTGTAACTATGGCTAGCACCTCAAAAACACTATGGCTTGCCCCTGGAACTTAGTATGGCTCACAACATGCATAAACCCTAACATCCTCATCCATCATAATACTGCTGAGGCGGTTGAAAATTGGAGATTGATGAGTGCTGGAGCACTCGGAATAGTTTTGGTTTTTTGTTCACGTATTTGTTTTCGCTGTAACGGACCGGCACGGGAGAGAGAAAGATGTAGTCAAGCGGAACGACAAGATGAACTATGTGCAGTTGCTCATAGTGCTGGAAGACAGAAAAATATAGTCCCATAACCCACTTAACGCGAATATAGGAAAGCAGAGAAGAGTGTGATAGTTAATCTGATGCCTCTGGTGATTAGAAATGAACTTGTGAACGGGGAGGAAGTACATCCACGAGTTGTGGTGGATATTAGATTGGACGGCATCACTCATCGGGTGAGTTATATGGTCCATGTTTTCAGCGAATTCGAGGTTAGTAGCAACGTTAACAGAACATGTACTCCAACAGATCAAGCCGTATCCTCGTGGTGAGCCGGAAACTCCAACGTGGGTGCACCGTGGTGAGTGCATTCGGATGCCCAGGGATAATCAGGGCCGGTCCAGGAGGGAAGACGCGAGCTGGCTGCTGGAACTTGACTCCGGGGAGGATAGATTCACCAGCAACTCGGTCGATGCGACGAAGATTCAGGACGCACAAAATGGCAGGAGATGCTGAGGATTGTGTAGTGTAAATTGAGCGGGCCAAGGAACAAAACCGTATACGAAGAAGATGAGTCGGTTATGCGTAAATCAAACACTCGGCCGACCAACAACAGCCGCCGTCTGTCGGGCCCAAAAAGCAACTGATATTAATTTCGAAAAGATTAAAAATAATACTGCGAGTTTTTCGAGTTCCTACTCCACGCGCGCCACCTGCTCTTCCAGCCAATTCCAGAGCGCCTTGCATGCGGCAGGGTCCGTGGAAGATGACGGGGGCGTGCCGATGCGGGCCCACGGTTGCAGGAACTTCAACAAAAAGAGTAAATCAGCCCGTGCACAAATTCGACGAAGGAGATGCTTACCCCGCCGTTGTGGGATGCCGCCTCCTTCGTGGTTCCGGCCCAGAGTTGGGTGAGGGCACCCATCGGAACGGGATAGCATAACATCGACTACGGAATTTCAGGTCTAATATAGGGTCGTAACGAGGAACACGCACGATCAGCTTTCTCTTGATCTGGCTCTTTTCATGGCGCGCCAACTCGGTCCTGAGGTTCCCGGGATTGAGGGAGATGGATAAGATCCCTTGGTCGCCGTATCTGCGAGCCAGCTCATTGCTGACGAAAATATTGCCCTGTTCTTGGATAAGAACAAGCCGGGATGCGGTGAAGGAGTGGACACACCAATTTACTCTGGCAGTACAAATAAGGGGCCCCCGCCTTCGTGCGCGCCGGGCCATCCAACAGCGTGTTGTAGTTGATCCCGTCCTTCTGGGGATGATAGAACGCACCACTGGACGAGGTGTTGATAATGCGTGCGGTGTTCCCCGCGGCTGCCGTCGCAAGAAGGGTCGGGAGAAGCAATTTGGTGAAGTAAAAGTGGCCTTGAATTGGCGATTAGAATAGAGCACTGCAGCCAATAATAAATACTGGTACCCAGAACATTCGTTCCAAACACTAGGTCGATGTTTTGCGAGGTCAACTGATCGAGCGGCGGCCACTTGGAACCACAGAATGAGGCAACGAACCACTATGAGTGTAATGAGTCGAAGCGAAGGAACGGTGTTGAGGTGATACTCACATTTATAGGAGGGACGATTTACCATGACACCCCTGGCGCATGGTTAGTGGAAGGGTGGTGTAATCGCAGGATGTTCGTACCCATTATTGAACAGCACATTGAGTTGCGTCTCTTTTCTATTGACCAATCATCCATGAGTACGTGCTCGGGGGTGTACTCTTTTTGCACGCACTGTTTGAACTCCTCAGCCGCCTGCTTAACGGAATTGAGGTCGGCCAGATCCAAGCGAATGAATTCCGCTGTCTTTCCCGTTTGAGCTTCAAGATCCTTGATGGCCTCCATGACCCTCGACTCGGTCCTTCCGGCGATATAAACTTTGGCGTTGTGCTGAAGGAGCACCTGTGAACGGATGAGTTACATCTCATAACGGCGGTTGTCGTAGCTCACCTTGACTGTTTCTTTCCCAATGCCTGCTCTTTGTCAGTGGATGGAGACGGCCTAGGGTTTTTTTCGCACTCACCTGTATTACCCCCAGTGACAATCATCACCTACGAAGAACTTAGAGAAGGTTGAAACCCGAGAAGAGGCATCGTCACCTGTCCAGTTAGATCTGGAATCTCGTTGACGGACCACTCCGGCTTCGGCGGGAAGAACATAGACCAGGTGGGACCCATTGTAAGTTGGGGGGGGATCGACAAGTGATGACAAGTGAAGCTCTCTCTTTATAACTGCGAGCCAACGTACTAATTGATCCGTTGTCGTGATGTTGGATTGGTTGGATGACGTTCCCGGGCCGTCGGAACAAGGCTTGCGTTGGTGGGCCGCGCCTGACTGATTGAAGATCGGCAGCAAATGGCCCATTGTTTTCACTGCCGGCAGGTCCCGCGGCCGGCACACATTTGCCGTGCCGTGATAGGGAGCAGCTGTTCCCCGATAAATAAAATGTCCAGTTCGATACTCAGTTCACTTACATACGAAGGGACACAGTTACATGTTAGCAATGTGGGGATAAAATGTCTTTCAAAGATCTTTATGCACCACGGAATGCGTACCTAAACCAACCAGTAGCTAGGCAAGACCATCACCAGCTCTTCAAGGTACCATATTTGGTCCGACACCCCGCATTCCCGCCTTTCATTGCTGGATGCCGAGTCGTCTTCAAAGTCATGGCCACGTAGAGGGGCGAATTGAACCCACACCCCGGCGAGCCCCATCCCCACGGACAGATGTTCAACAACGGTGGGTTCCACGAGGAGTGTTATCTTCTCTTCGACGCTGTGTGGCCTGTCGGTCGGCGCCAAGCCAACTGGCGAGAGCGTCCACAGAACCTCGGGAACGGAGTACTCGGATTCGGCCGAGTCCCAGTCCGGCCATGTGCCAAGTTCCACACTGAACATTGTTTCCCTGAGGCCGCGCTCCACTGCGGTTGCACCCGAGCCTCGGAGTGGGGTTGAAATCTCGGGGACGGGCGGATTGATCGATACGATTCGGCGTACGGACCGCTCGACGATTCCGGGTGCATGTGTCAGCGGGAGTGCGGTTGGGCCCCAGAGCGTGAACAGCGTTGAAGGAGCGGCGATTTCCCAGTCAGCAGCGCTGGGCGCATCTGCGGCCCATCCTCCGTCGTCCGCCTCGACCTCGACTGCTTCTCCGCCCAGTACATCCTCCGCTGATACTACTTCTATGTTCTCTTCACGGAGTATCGACTCGAACGCGCTGGCGGAGTCAAGGATCGGCGTGTATCCGCCGGCGCTACGGCCCCAGAGATTCCGGCAAGCCGCGGAGAACGAATCGGGGAGCACCTTCGAAATCCTAGAAGTCAGCGGGAGCTCTTTTGCTGCTAGGTCTATAATTTCAAGTGCGGTCCTGAGCCCGTCTTCTTGCCTTTTATGGGGCAGAACCTCATTGCGGAGCAGGAATTTGACGAAAAATCGCAGGAGATGCGGGGCGTTCACTAAGTTCTGGTCGGAACTGTGCGAGGAGTCAGACACGAGAAGAGAAGTGCTGCGGGACTCAATACGGACAGAATCAGATTTTGGTGGTAGATGTACGAGCTGAGATATATTTGTATCGCTTTGGCGGGGTCGGCAAGAAATCTTTCTGCACGCGCGTCCCGTTCCCTGCGTCCT
Source organism: Mycena maculata (assembly GCA_029448575.1). Lineage (NCBI taxonomy): Eukaryota > Fungi > Basidiomycota > Agaricomycetes > Agaricales > Mycenaceae > Mycena > Mycena maculata. The sequence continues at coordinate 6,956 of JARJLG010000143.1, forward strand.
GCTGCGAGGAGTGCCTGGATTTCTTCGCTTGTTTCGGCAACAGGCGGTTCGAAATCATAAAGTTCGTAAGGCTCCCGGGGACGCAACTGCTTCTGGAATTGGGGCGTGTCGAAATCATCATCCGAGACGTCTTCCTCGTCGGACGGTTTGTCAGAGGCCTTCTTCCACACTGGGATGGTTCCGAGAATCCCCGCATAGATCTTAAACTGCAAGGCCAACTGAGGAGGGACCGAGGAGATAGGCGGGTGATACTCACTGTGGATTCCCACAGTGGTTTGAACACATTCATCGGAAATTGCCGGTATCTAGGTGTGGCTCCGTGAGCTCATCATATGCGATGGAGACTATGGCTGGTGTACTTTTGAAAATCGGCGGCGCCGCGTCGAAAAAGCTCCACAGAGGAGATGCTGCTGTAAGAAGATGAGTACGTGACGAATAAAAGGAGTAAGAGGATGTGATGAAAACATACTGGTCGTACGGGCCGTGGATTCTGAGATGCTCGCTGTGCTCCCAATCATCCCACCACTCTTTTTTGAATCGGAGTGGGGGCCTCATGAAGGGCGTTTTGGGCTTAGGGTTGGTTTTCGAGACGTCCGTATCGTGTTTGCAGCGCAGCGCCAGGGTCGGAATACCTCGGTGGTCCCGTTCGATGCCATCTCGGCCCAATGAGCGCCGTATCCCTACTTCTTTGAAATCTTTGAACGGGATAATCGACACCCCTTCAGGTATCTCAGGAAAGCGGTGGTATGGTTGGGTACGATTTATATGGTCTTTGTCGGCAGAATCGGTACCGGAGACTTGGTGGGACATCGTCGTTCAAGTAGAAGAGATCTGAACGTGGGATAAACTGCTAAATCGGGCTCATCTCCGAATGTGATCCGTTCACGACCGACGAGCCTCCTGTTTTCTCCGATTATTTGTTCACCAATTTCTCATTTATATACTGACGTTGAGCAATATAGTAACTCCTGATTTTCCCCGGATTTCCAAATATTCGGAACAGAAACGTAGAAAAAAATTGGGTCAAAGCAGACTGCAAGTTTGGCCAAATATTTAAATTCCTTCCAAATCCTAGAAAACGCGCTAGGGATGTTGCGGCTACCTGCACCGACGAAGAGGAAAAACAAGCTCTATTAAATAATGCGTAGATCAATTACGAGTAGGATCATAAAGACGTCTCTAAACCCTGTACAAAAAGTCCAAAATCTCGATCCACTGCCAAGCACCCACGGCCAATCTGGCTGCCGGGGATGCTCCTTTCCGCGTCGACTTTTTCTTTGGTTAGTTCCTCGTCCGCGTGACGTTGAATCAGATTAACCGTGATGCGGAACTCAATGATGTGCTGTGCTGGATTGCTTTGCCTCCCAAAAGGCGGGAGAATGCATTGGCCGCATAATGGTTTCAATTCAACTCGGCCATGGGATGACAAGAACGAACAATAAAAACGATTCGAGTACGGTTGTGAAGGAAGACATATCCAGTCATGAAGAAATATGTATACAATCCCTGTGACCGCGCACATCTGCCTTCAATCCGTCTTCTTTCTCTTCAAGAACCCAGAGAGATCGCCAACAGGAAGGCTGAACGGCATCTCTACGGCGGCGAAGATCAGGACCACGGCCAAATACCAGCCGCCCACGATGTTCGCCTATGTAGGAAATGTGAGACAAAATATCGCATACTCCCATAAATTCACGTACGAATCCGCACGCGCCCGCGGTTTTCACTAAGTGAAGAGAATGGTCAGCGGTCAGGATAGTAACCGATTAGCGACGCACAGAAGGTAAGCGACATGGCTGTATTTCCGAGGCCTGCCTGGCGATACGCGGCGGCCACTGTGAATCGATGTTCAGCATGCGCCATGAGTCAGCTAAGGATCGAACGGGACTGACAGAACGAAAAGGTCAATACAAGAGTGGCGAACACAAACTGCCACACGGTGTCAGCATTCTATCTTTAGAAGGAGCCTCGTAGGGACGTACGACGAATACGACGTTGGTACGCAAAGAAGCGATAAGATATAGGATGCATAAAACCGCCCAGAAAGTGAAGTAAAATTGGACCCCATGGTTAAAAGCCGGGCTGTTCGTTCCGTCCGTAAACGCCGAAGCGATTTCCTTCGACGGGTCGAATAGAACTCCAAGGCTGAACCTGCGACGCAAATCAACAAGGGTCCGAAAAAATTGCTGCGCACATGCCAGAATCCTCCAAAGGTGGAGAACACCACTATTCATGAACGGTCAGAAAGACGGCGCTAGGCTGATAGAATAGCCAGAAAACGTACCGAACGGGAATGTATTCCCCAGGACCTAGACCGCGGGTAGGTCAGATGATTACATTGAAGACAGAAGACTAACCCATTCGAAAACGCCACCGATGGTCATTCCCAGCCCACCAATGAAGTAAAAGTCGCCGATGAGACCCGTGAGAGAGGTTGGAGCAGTGCCGTCCCAGGTCATGAGAATGCACACAGTTGGGGTTAAGGCGAGGAGGTAGGAAATGATCGCGAAGGCCGTCGGGTTTCCCAACTGCTTGGGTGTGGACAGGTCCCCAGCACGCGGCCCTCCTCCAGGCTGGAAGAACAGCCGCTCGTATTGCGCAGGCGTGAGCTGGATGGGACTCTGCATGTATGGTTGGTGCGCCGCGCCTTCTTCCATGTGGACCGTTCCCTTCTCGTTGTCGGGGTGGAAGGAGTGAGTGTCAAGACGGGGCATTTGCGACATCGCGAGATTGAAATTCAGTGAGCGGCGTGCCCAGGTTAAATACTTGTTTAAAAACAGTTTCGGTGCACGTGCCACGGCCGGTGATTTTTTTCTCGACCACGGGGATGCGGGGCCCCGCAAATGTGAAATAATCGGCACGGAAGTCTGCGGAAGTGAGGTGGAGTGACGGGTCGGGTCGGGTCTGGATTGTATACGCGGTTGTTGCCTTGTAAACGAGGTCTGGGTTGGGCGGTTTCAAGGCCTGGGCTTCTATACTCGAAATCAGTTATTCACCCCCTCAAGACTTGACTCGATATTCGCTACTAGCGTGATCTAGCCTGGGCTAGCCATTCCCACCCGAATTTGCGCGGGGGTGGAATTAGGCAGGAAACCCCTAATTCCTACTTCTGCTCCCCGGACTGCCGCGCGGATGTCCGATTGAATGCGGGGAGACACATCATGATGATCAACGCGGGTTAAGGATCAACGCGGGGTAAGGTTGGGCGATGGTTGACATGAAATTCAAATTCCGAGTATAAAGTGGGTGGCGTTCAACTCGCATCCCCCATCCCTTCACCCCTACGCAATGTCGTTCACGATTCCACGCACCCAAAAAGCCGCCATTGTTTCCACCGCCGGCGCGAAGATCCAGATCAAGACCGACCACCCTGTCAAGACGCAAGCTGAGCTCGCGCCCGGAGAATGCCTCGTGAAGCTTGAATGCACGGGCGTCTGTCACACAGGTAGCCCCATCGATGGCGTCCTATCTTCTCCTCGGTAACGAAATCCATAGATTTGCATGCCGCAATCGGAGACTGGCCGCTCGCCGCGTCGACCCCGCTCATCGGGGGTCACGAGGGTGTCGGCGTCATCGTCGCTATCGGATCCAACACCAACCACTCCCCCGTCAAGCTCGGGGACCGAGTTGGGATCAAGTGGCTCGCAGACTCTTGCCTGAACTGCGAACATTGCAGGAAGGGCCGCGAGCAGAGTGTGTTATTTCGCACTCACTCCCCTGTCGTTTCTGATCCATTGCTTTCCCCCTCTCTAGACTGTCCTGATGCGAAACTCAGCGGGTTCACCGTCGACGGCACATTCTCCCAATACGTGGTGTCGTTTGTGAATCACGTCACGCCGATTCCGGAAGGATTCGACAGCAACGCCGCCGCTAGCATATTGTGCGCTGTAAGTTCGGACGATACTTTGGGTCAGGTTGATTTGACTTACCTGTTTCGAAGGGCGTCACCACCTACCGCGCTGTCAAGTACAGCAACACCAGTGCCGGGGATTGGATTGTGCTTCCAGGTATTGTCTGTTCTCTAGCCTCGTGCGCGCGGATCCTAATTTCCGATGTCCTCCTAGGTGCCGGCGGAGGCTTGGGCCATCTCGGTACGACTTCAGTTATTTGTTGATCCCGCTTCCACAAACGTCGCGCGACAGCTGTCCAATATGCCAAGACCCGCAACCTCCGCGTCATTGCGATCGATACAGGTGCCGCAAAGAAGGAGCTCTGCCTGTCCTTGGGCGCAGAGGCGTGGATCGATTTCAAAGAGTGCAAGGTCCGTTTCATCGATGTCAGGGGCCTTGTGCTAACGCAGTTTGGGTAGGATGTCGTGAAGGAAATTAAGGCCATCACCGGGGGAGAGGGAGCCCACGCCGCGATAGTCACGGCTACGACGGTATGTCCTAGATATGTGCTCTTCGGTCCCTCACTGATCACGGACGAATCATAGGGCGCAGGTTACCAGCAGGCGGTCTCGTATCTCCGCGCGGGGGGAACGTTAATGGCGGTGGGCCTCCCGGGCTCCGCGACGCTCGACACGAGTATTTTCTTCTGTGTCTTCAAGGTGTGTCTTCTCGTCCGCGGATCTTCAGCAGCATTAATACGGACTCGGCATGGTAGAGCATCAACATCCACGGCTCCTACGTCGGGAACCGACAGGATGCGGTGGAGGCTCTTGATATCGCCGCCAGAGGGGATGTCAAATGCCACTTCGAACTGAAGAGCCTGGCCGATTTGGAGAGGTGAGCCGATCGCGCTTGAAAACTGGGCCTAGCATTGTGCTCATCGAAGCGATCCAGCACGTATGAAGGCATGCACAACGGGACAGTGGCGGGACGTATTGTGCTGGATATGACCAAGTAAGGAAAGAGAAGGCGATTGAATACGGGGATCGAACCAGTTTTGCCCCAGGAATATGTACCATCTGTAAATTTCTCTTGTATTTGTCCGGTGCCGCAAATAGATAGCCTCGGTGAAAGAACCACGACACGTGTCACTTTGAATGCCGACTCGGTTCCGGTGTTTCCGCTTCCTCCTGCGCCACACCCGCGCCAACCCGGAGCATATATGTTTACATTCAGTGCCCGGAAGGTGCGAACTTTTCTCTGTCCACTGTCCAGTAATACAGCTACTAGCTGTATTACTGGACAGTACTGCGCAGTCTTCACACCGAACCAACACCGAACTCGCGAGTCGCCGGCCGCTCCTTTGTCCACTTCGAGATCCCCAAGACGCCGAGCTTCGAGTTTTCCCGGCCGTCATTCGACTCTAACTTTGTACTCCCCAAGCCTGCGAGATTGGAATCGTTCTTGGCAGAGGTAGACGGGGGAGCTCCCGCGCCTCCGGCTCCCGTCCTCCGACCTCATCCTCGCCCCCACCCTCACGATATAAGTTCGCGCAACATCCCGACCGGAAAACCTCACCTGGTACATGCTTCCTAATGTACAGCTTCTTGTTTAATTTAGCACACAGCTGTGCTGAGCGCCTATATCACTCTGCTACTGACACCCATGACCGACGACGCATACACTCTGGAGGACCTCCAACCGGCATCCATCTCTGTCAGTTGCGACCCTGGCAGGGACGCGTCTCGGTGAACGATGTTTATGATCTTGGACTGGTGGGACTTCTTCTCACAGAATTCCCTAGACACACGGACGCTTTATTCCCCGGCGCGCAGCACTTCGTTGTGAGCGGTAGCCAGTTCACAAGTAATGTCTTTCACCCGCCTCACCCTCCGCCTTTCAGTGAGTCATGCAGTTCCCGGTGGAGCCCAGACTGACGACATCGCGAAGATTTTCGAACAATTCCGTTGGGAGATATGGACCTGCGGAATGAAATTCATTTGGACGCGCGCGGTGTGGCTCATAGACACCATGGGAAAACCTAAGTCCGGCGGATGTACTCCGCTCGGATCGAGAGGAGGCAATCCGACATGACTGTAGCCCTGTACCAGGGTGAAAATGCCGAGGAGGTTAGCGTTTAATTTCACCGAGTGCTCATCTAGTTACTTTATCTTGCACAGAATTGGAAGTGCGAGCTTGTCAAGTACTCCGGAATCCGGTGAGTTCATTGGAAACCTTTCAAGAAATCAGCGTCGGTTTATTTGTACGTTAGTCATCCGAATTTAGTTCAACTGTACGGGATTGCTACCTCCCGGGGTCTATATGCTACCATTTTTCATGACGGTTCGCTTTGCATCTTCGTGAGTGGCCCCAGGTTTCAACCTTGTACACCTTGTTGATTTTCAACAGTGAAGTCAACCGAACTGACCGAATCCAGGTGATCCCTGATTCGCTGGATGTAGAACACTATTTGAGGACCCTCTTTCCTTCCAAGGTAGGTTTAATTGTTCCGATATATTTCCAGTATATGTAAATCGCCGACCGTAGCTCAACGATGTTGATTCCGCACCGTGGATACGTCGCTCAACTGGTCGACTTTGCGTTGGGCCTTCAGCCGATGACGGAGACAACCCGCTTGTACCTCTTATATCGGAGGTTGAGGTCTTACCCCATATCTCAATGTCTCCTCAGGGACCTGACCGGGAGAGTGTCATCGTGACCTATCTAACCCTCGCCCAGTATCATGAAATCTCGTTTTGGTATTTCCAGAGCCTGGCGATCTGGTCTGATCCCATCCCCGATGCAATCGGGCTCGGCGGAGTGATTGTATGCCTCGAGAAGATCCATGAGATTGCATACATCCCCAACCCCAACATGAAGGTAAACAGCTCTGGTTGGATATGCTTCCGGGCGGAAGACGAACAAGTAAAGCAAACAGTTATGGAGGATGGTTGGACTCGGTGTGTCTCTCCGTCTTCTCGTCTTCGCGCATTTGACTCTGCTCGTCTTTTCAAGATTTGATTCCTCATGCGCCATCCATGGACCTGTTATTCGGGATCTGTGGCCTAGTATCCAGGACCACTGGGGTCACTACTGGTTTTCTCAAGCAAGTTATATATTCGGCCAGGTCTCCATGATGGCGGCCTACGAAAATCATTGTGAGGGAATCGCATACCAACGGGACCTTGCTCATCGTTGAATAATAGTTCTCGTGTACTGGATTCAATATGAACTAACCTTCTCCATTTTTCCCAACGAAATCCCGGGCGGTTACCTCTTTCTGTGTCCACTGAATGATCTTCAATCCGAAGACGGAACATTTATTGACCGTCCTACATGTGCGACATATTGGTCCCTCGATCCTGTGGGACACGAACGGCTCAGCAGTGAAAGGGCAACGGCACTTGGATTCCCTACCGTGGAATGGAAGAGGATGGTCTATCGCAAATCATGGGACGGGCGCGTTTATACCGGCCTTGGCCAATTCCACACGGCGAAAGGATTCAATCCTAATAGTCAGGAGATCGCACGGCACTTCGGATACTATATCGCGCTGGGATCCTGGCCACCTAAGGGGTTTTGGGCCGATTTCGATCCTCCACCGGGGCTTTTGCCAGGTTCGTGGGCCCTAGTCAATAGGCGCGCATCCTGCGAAGAGAATGAGCATATTTTTTGTAATTTTGGTGCCGTTTTGAGTGTCCAAGGAATTTAATTTTTAAGCATTTCCTGAAAAGGTAATTGACATGGATCCTGGCCACCCTCAAAAGCCCATTGTTGGCGGCGAATGAGGGCCCACACTGTTTACTGTAGTGCATATGGGATTCATATAATGTATTTCGGGCACTTATATCATACATTGGGCCTCACAAAAGTGGAGTAGCGAAGACATTTTACAAAGGGCCTCGGCGGCGGAATCCATACTGTCATCTAAATTGGGCTGGTGTGCCAGTGGTAGGACTCTGTAGGCCGAAATAAGTTATAGGGAGGTTTATTAGAACCCAATGGACCCACTTGAATGCATATCTCTACTTGCAAGGTGTACTGTTGAGAACCCGACATTTAATCTTTTTTCCAGCATCGAATGGGTGATTTTCTATCTGCATTCATATTAGGAGGGAGGTGGAAGCATTCAAGTGTTGTATTATGGAGGATATGCATGCCTTACCTATCATAATGGATGCTGCAAGGTGTTGGAATTATAGTCCTGAAGAGGCCATCGGTATCTCGAATTTAAGAGTGTGACCGTTGAGTTTCTGTTCCAATTGTGTTTGTGAATTTGATCACAGAGAGCAAGTCCTCGGGCAGATATTACATACTCAGAAGGAAGCCCCATGATCGAGCAGAAAAATGAGTCCCCAAGGTCCCGGATCCCCGGCGTATTGGTTGAGAAACAGGCGAAACAGTCGCTCGGGGTTATCAAATTGGTGTTCTCACCCTCCGGACCGCAATCAATCCGGGCACAGCCTTGGATCAACTTATCACTTTCAGTTGAAATTTGGTCTCAAGGTGCGCAATGGGTCATATTCCATCATGCAAGTACAAAGGGGAGATATTATATGCTCCAGTGTATTATACTTGACCTGTGGCCAGCTTCCTAGTGTGGCCAGGATCCTAGTCACTGATAGTATCCACTCTATGAACTTTCCTGCGCCTCGGAAGCCGACTGTGCACGTAGTATGCATTTCCTTGCACTCCGTGTCTTTACTCTCTGAAAGGATCTATAGTTGAGGTACATATCATAGGCGCGGAAATTTGCTCAGACGCCTTCGTCTGGTATGATGCGGCTGGTGGGCGGTTCAGATTGCTTTCTCGGGAAGTGTACATCCTTTCAGTTCAATTTAGCATACAACTGTGTTGGGCGCCTGCTTTCTGCCAGTCCTCCCCCCAAATTTGCAACTTGGGATGGTTGTTTTAACTGCTTTTGCTCCAGTAGGTAGGTCTCCACTTTGGAAATAACAACTTCGTTTTCGCCAGGTCAAATCCTTCATATTCCATAGCACCCGCAAGCACCCGGAGAGTAAAAAGCAGGCATCAGATTAGAGTAATCATATAACGGGCGTACGAGGCCTCGGTCGCGGTATCTTTCAGTTCCATTCTGGTCAGCGTCCGTGGGACAGAACACTTGATCATAGCCCACGGCAATAATTGAATACGAAGAATGGCTACTCAAATGTGATCGTCTTGAAAACGTGGATACTGGAAACAGGGTTTCACAATTACACTGCAGAAAAAAACACCAAATCCAACAGTGGTGGCTGAACGACTATTTAGTCGAAGAACCAGGTGACCGGGATAATTCCATCGTTGACATAGTTCGAATCAAGGGCCGCCATGGCCGCTTCGACCAGGTCGATGTTATCCCCACTGCAGCCGGGGCACAGATCCTCGACGGTGACAATGACGCTGGCACCGTTGTCTATATCATAAATGCACAGGGTCAGCTGCGCATTAGAGGAAATGAAAAATGCAACACGGACAGTCGACGGTGATGCTCTCCCCGCAGTGTGCGCCGCCGTCCCAGGTGTCCTCGGACAGCGCCACGGCAAAGTCCGAGTTCTGGAGCTGCGTGCCGCACGCGCCGAACCCGCCGTCGGTGTCGTAGTAGGTCGCTGGACGAATTTTGTTGAATACAGTGCACGAGCATGAATGGAGAACATACCCTCCGCATTGAAGGACTGTCTCTTGACGGGGTTCGCCTAAACCGTGGCGAAAACGGTGCAGAGAAGAGCGACGAAGGTCTTGGAGAAGTGCATCTTTGTTAAGTAGAGGAGGATCTCAACTTGCAGTGACGAATTGCGAAGAAAACTGCAGAATTTATACGTGTGTCGGGCGCCGGCGGGAATGGAGAAGTAAACAATATACGTGGATCTATGGACACAGCCGGCAATGCATGCTAGTTTGGGCGCCTCTGGGATTTACGTCTCCCGGCTTTCTTCCAAGTGGGAGATGGCTCGGCAAAGCTCGGCCAGGGCTCGGGCACATCCTCGAAAAAGGGTCGATTAGAATGTGGTTTCCAGTGGTTTGATGACCAACCCCAAAATTTGTAAACTTCTGACGAAATCCTTTCACGCCTGACTGAGACGGTCCGAAAAAATTCTCGAATCTCAGCCTCTACGGTACCATTACCGGGATGGGACTTGAAAAGCACCGCACGGAGTTCGACGAACTCGGAGACCTCGGCACGCCATTGGATCGCCTCTTCAACTTCACTGCTAACTTGCTCGGGTTGTGGAGCGATCATACGGAATTCTTACCCCCGAAAATATCAGCAAGTAGGGGAACGGCGAGTCAACTCTGAAACCATCGCCGGCTCCATTCAACTACCAATAGATTCATTGTCAGAATTTTCTGACCCCCCGGGAAACACTTGTCCGGAACTAACCACACGGAACGCAAGTGTGTTCAATTCGGCGGAGGAAAATCCCGTAAGTATCTCTTAACGCTCGTGCTCATTGAATGCAAACCGTTTTCCCTTGACGTGCCCACACAGATGATGTCCACTAGCACGCTCTGCGGTCCTTACGATGCTTGCCGAGCCTACGTCGACAGGATGAAAAGGGACCAATAGATTGAGGGCACACAAATGTCGAACGTGCTTACCACGTCGGCACAGTCGGCGCCTGTCGCTGTCGTAAATATCGGTGCGCCCACGGCGTTGTATGCCGCCTCGGCAATTCAAAGATTCCCTCAGAATCATTCTTAGGAAGTCTGTGCGTGTTTTCCACGATCCTATGGCATGAAACACATATGAAATGAACCAACGGTCCACTTATTGATATTCATATGCAGGCTGGCTGAATTCAAGGACCAAAAGACACATCAAGTGGAAATCGGCGTTCAGATAAAACGGACAACACGGAGTCCGGCGATCCAGTCACCCAACTCATCTTCCCGACCGACTCCGAATTCATCGAACTCCGTGTGGTGGGCGCATTTTTGGACTACGAACTTAAAAGATACCCGACTTGGTCCACTCAACCTCTTCCCGCCAGGTTGGTGAATGGTGGGGGGTATTTTGTCCCGGGTTGTCGAAGCCTGGGTTTCGAAGCCACAGGCTGGTCTCTGAATCTGTCTACCTCTTGAAAGGTCGTGTCGGAGCCATCCTGTGTCCTCTCCGATCCTACTACTGCACTTGGAAGAAAGCCGGGAGCGTAAACTGCACTAGCGCGCACCCACCGGAAATACGAGGATTTCAATCCGCAGCCGTATATCCATGCGTATTGTTGAACTCCCCATTCCCCGACACACGTATAAATTCTGCAGTTTTCTTCGCAATTCGTCAAGTTGAGATCCTCCTCTGCTTTAGAAAGATGCACTTCTCCAAGACCTTCGTCGCTCTTCTCTGCACCGTTTTCGCCACGGTTCAGGCGAACCCCGTCAAGCGCCAGTCCTTCAATGCGGAGGGTGTGTTCTCCATTCATGCTCGTGCACTGTATTCAACAAAATTCGTCCAGCGACCTACTACGACCCCGACGGCGGGTTCGGCGCGTGCGGCACGCAGCTCCAGAACTCGGACTTTGCCGTCGCGCTGTCTGAGGACACCTGGGAGAGCATCACCGTCGACTGTCCGTGTTGCATTTTTCATTTCCTCTACTCCGAGCTGACCCTGCCTTTACGATTTAGACAACGGTGCCAGCGTGACTGTCACCGTCGAGGACCTGTGCCCCGGCTGCAGTGGGGATAATATCGGCCTCGTCGAGGCGGCCATGGCGGCGCTCGACGCGAACTACGTCAACGACGGAATTATCCCGGTCACCTGGTTCTTCGACTAAATAATTCGCCGGCGGCCCCCACCGCTCAATCTGTGTATTGTTGTTAGTTCGCGTAGGAGCCCGTAGCTAATGTCGGCGTTGTATTGTTGAAGTCACGCTTGAAGAATTTCCAGCCCTGCTCCCTACTCCCTCCGTTGCAGCGTCGATTTTGGTCACACTTTGACTCGATTGGGAAATTCTGTTCATCATTCGAATTTGGCGTGCTCTTTCACTGACCAAGCAGGAGCATTTTTTGGCTTCTGCAGTAAGTTCATCTTTGTATTCCTTCCACAGATTTTGAATATTGTGTTCGCTTTTTCTGCCGGTTTGGTTCAACTCCTCGCGGTCGTCCGAGAGTTTCTTTGATCAGGGCATAATGTATTTAATAAGTCTCGGAGTTTTGAGGAGATGTATAGGGAAGCTCCATATTCTTGGTCCATACTGCTCATCCGATCGACATGTTAATTGGACAGAAATCAAGTAGCGATCACCGGGTTGAATCAACCACGTGTAAAGTGGTTTACTGGGCCAGATAAATGGGTCTCATTTGTAGCTGCATTCGTGCGCTTCTGGAAGCAAGTGTATTCACGGGTATCCGGGAATGTTGAGCGCCAGCCATCTTTCATACAGAAAAGTGGTTTCAGGCACAAAAACTTAATGGTACGACTTCCTCTTTGTTTGATGTACGATCAGTCGCATTTTCGACAAAATTCCAGCCACCCAGCGTTTCAGTTGGATATGGAAGTTCAGGAGTCTCCCTGTAGGAATACCATAGTTGAGCCCGCATTTTTTCTCTTTCCTGAGGGGTACTGAGGGTGTAGATGTTCAAGATATATTCATTGTTTCTCCCCGATGTGTTGGTATACTCATGTGTTTCTCGCAAGGCAGGAGGAACACCTGTTCGATTACCACCGACCATCTTCGTGTATGCGAATTTGTGTCCGGTGCTGCTCATTGAAAGCACATTTCACGTGTCTTGCATTGCTCATGCAAGAAACATTCTGAAGAAAACAAGGGCCTTCAAGTGCAAGATCATGCAAAAGGTATTGTGCAGGCGGAGGAGGCTGGCGTTCGACGAGATGGATGGGCAAAGCATCGAACATCGAGTCTGTGGTGCAGTTTGCCGGCCACCACGATCAATTGAATTGAATTTCGTGGCTGCGAGCTCGGGAGATACATAGATGCGCCTTCATTTTCAGCGTACGGAATCTCGGCCGCGGAATGCACGGGTGATTGATTTTGTTCCCTGTGGAACTAAATACACTATGAGATTGGTCCGCAGATAATTATTCGACGACTCCGAGAACGAACAGAAAAGGACCGTTTTTGAAAAATGGCCTTGTTGAAAAAGGCCTTTTGGGTTCCTTCACGCTTCACTCGACGCGCTTTGGACCATAGTTGAAAAATAAATTGAATTTCCGTTGCAGCGTCGATTTTGATCACACTTTGCCTCGATTCAGAAATTCTGCGACGTCGTGACGCACAGTTGAAAAAATTCATCGCACGTGACGCATCGCACGTGGGCCGCTTACGCATTCGCCAAGGCTAGTCTATGTCCGCCACGACAACGAGCGCCCTCCTCGCGCAGATCCTCCCCCTGCTCATCCTCATCCTCGCCCCCGCGCTCGCCCTCCGCCTCTTCGCATTCGCGCGCGCGCGATTCCGCTTCCGGTTCCCCATGGCGCTGCGGCTGCTTCCGTGGCACTGGGGCTCGGGCTCGTCTGAAATTGGATTGCCACATGGACACGAGAGAGAGGGGGAGAGGGGGAAGACGCGGCGCGTACGGACGGGCGCGGGGCAGAGATACGCTGGCGAAAAGGGGAGAGTGGAGAAGGCGGACGCGCTCTTCCCCGGACTCGTGAATATGAGCGGGACGCATTGTTTTATGAATTCGACGCTGCAGGCCCTCGCCTCCCTCTCCTCCCTCCCGCCCTACCTCCTCGCAATCCGCACCCGCGCCGAAGCGCTCGACGTCCCCACCCCCGTCGTCGACGCCCTCCTCGACCTCCTCTCCGCGCTCAACACCCCCTCCTCCTCCGCCGCCCCCCTCCGCGCGACCGCCCTCGTCGAGGCCCTCTGTGCGCCGCCTCCTCTGACAGCAAGCGGGAGCACCACCAACCTGAAAGCATCCGCCCTCCTCGCGACGCACGAGCACCAGGACGCACAGGAGCTCTTCCAGCTCCTCTCCGAGGCCGTGCGCGAGGACGCCCAGCGCGTCGCCCGCGAAGGCGCGCGCTCGCGCGGCCTCGCACTCGCCGTGTCCGCCGCCAATCCCAACGCGCTCGCGAGCCCGTTCGACGGCCTCACCGCGACGCGCCGCGCGTGCGTGCGCTGCGGGTACACCGCCGCGATCCGGCACTTTGCGTTCGACAGCGTGCAGCTCGCGCTGGGCGGCGCGTGGGGCGCGACGAGCCTGCACGCGCTGCTGCGCGCGTACACGGCGCTCGAGGTGCTGCACGACTGTCCCTGCCGGCGGTGTGCGCTGCGGGCGACGGCGCGGCGGCTGGGCGAGGAGGCGGCGCGGCTGGAGGGCGCGCCTGTGTCGGCTTTGGCTTCGAATGGGATGATTGTGGATGCGGGGGGTGGTGGGGCTGTGGGGAATGGCGAGAAGGCGCGGGGGAAGGAGGGGAAGGACAAAGCGCAGGAGGAGAGAGAGAAGGATGCAGCGACGGAGGAGAAGGAGAAACCGACCCCCTCGCGCCTCCGCCGCCTCAAAGCCGTGCGCCGCATGGAGGCGCGCGTCCTCCGTGCGCTCGAAGCCCGCCGCATCGAGGAGGAGGAGCTCGACGGTTGGGATTGGGCGCCCGCCGCCGACGGGATGGCTGAAGGTACTGAGGGCGGTGGAGGCGGAGGCGGAGGAGGGAAAGGTGGAAGGGGAGGAGGGAAAGCGAAGGGCGCGCTGGACGGCGTGCGGATCGAGCGCGTCGCGGGCGGGGTGTGTACGCGGCAGAGTATGGTCGGGAGAGTGAGTCGCTTTTTTATTTTTATTTTATTTTATTTTGGAGGGGGTGCGGCTGCGATAGCCGCAAACGCGGGCGATTCCCGCGTCCGCCCTGCGCCCTCCCCCCCTCCCCTCCTCATCCTCATCCTCATCCTCCACCTCATCCTCTCTTCTTACTAACGCGCCCCAGCCCCCCGCGATCCTCGCCCTGCACATCAACCGCTCCGTGCACACGGGCCTGCGCGCGGCCAAGAACAGCGCGCCCGTCGCGTTCCCCGCGGTGCTCGACCTCGCGCCGTACACGACGGGCGGCGTGCTGCGCGTCGAGCCGGCCGCGGCGCTCAGCGGGGGCCCTATTCCCACTCATCTTGCGCCTACGTCTGCACCGCATGACGCGGCGGGCGGGAGGGAGGGGGAGGGGGAGGGGGAGGGGGAGGAGGAGGAGGAGGGGTGCGTGTACCGCCTCGCGGCGGCGGTGTGCCACTTTGGGCAGCACGCGTTCGGGCACTATATCTGCTATCGGCGCGCGCCGTCCGGGTGGCTGCGGATCAGCGACGCGCGCGTGGAGCGGTGCGGGGTGGAGGCGGTGCTCGCGGAGGGGCGGGGCGTGTTTATGCTGTATTATGAGCGGGTGCCGCCGGCTTCCCCTGCGTTGGAGCCGAGGGGGGGGGTGTGTGGGCGCGACTCGGCGGGGTCGGTGGAGACGATGCGGCCGGGGGCGGGGGCGGGGGCGGGGATGTGGGGTAGCGCGGGGGAGAGCGTGCGGGCGAAGGCGCGCGTGGTGCGGAGCGTGAGCGTCGGCGTCGGCGTCGGCGTCGGGGTGGGCTCGTCGTCGTCGGCGCGCTCGACCGCGTCGCCTGCGCCGGTGCGGGCGGCGGGTGAAGGGGAAGATGGGGATGGGGCGGGAGATGCGGATAGAGGTGAAAATGGAGATGAGGAGGGAGATGGGGAGGGAGAGGTGGACGCGCGCGCCCTTTCGCCCTCGCCCTCGCCCTCGCCCCCGCCCTCGCCCTCACCTTCACCCGAGGCCGACAACGCAGCCGCAGAGGCGCACCGCACCCCGCCGCCGCCCGCGCTCCCCACCCCCCCGCGCACACCCTCGCCCTCGCCCTCCCCGTCACCTGCGCCCCCGCCCCCGCCCCCGCCCGTGCGCTCCCCCCCGAACGCCAGCGCCACCGCGCAGACGCCCAAGAAGAAGCGGAAGAAGGGGAAGGCGGGCGTCCCCCCGTCTTCGCCCTCCCCTTGATCCGCCTGCCCACGAAAAGCCGCCCTCATGCACCCATCCCATCTGATTCTTAGACCGAATGTACCTGC
The DNA here is from genome assembly GCA_029448575.1 of Mycena maculata. Taxonomy (NCBI): domain Eukaryota; kingdom Fungi; phylum Basidiomycota; class Agaricomycetes; order Agaricales; family Mycenaceae; genus Mycena; species Mycena maculata. The sequence continues at coordinate 22,792 of JARJLG010000143.1, forward strand.
ACTGTATCCCTAGCCTAGCCTACACCGGCCTGCCTTTACTTACCTACCGTTATGGCGCGTTATCGTACTTATATTCTCTTCCGTCTTCGTGTGCGTATACAGCAGACAGCCGCGTGGATTGATACGCCTTAATGAACTACACTTTTTTTTGCTGCAGCTCGTAATAGGATGCATATGGGCGCCTAGCGTCTTGCGGCCGCTCCTTGGTCGTGCGCAGCTGGCGGATAAAATGCGTCCAAGCCGCCCGTGTCACATGGGCTTCGGCCCACCGCCAGCAGGACCGTGTACCCTCGTCCAAACTCAGCGTCTTGTCATTGAAGAACACTTTCCCCTAGAGCAGTGCACTCCACAGCTTTAAGAGGAAAGGATGCTGGTCAGAGAAGACAGATCTTCGCTCGGAGTCGTCGCATCGAATTATCTGGAGCAATCCCATATTTAGTTGACAAGAAATTGCAGGAAACGGTGTACATGTATAGGGGTGCTCAATTCTTGGCTCATCTCGCTCATCTCGAAATTCGCCCATCTCTTATTTGTCTGAAATAAAGATGTGATCGCGGATCATATGCGGCATCCACGATCTCTTTGGGGTCAGGAAATGTTCGCATGAATTGTAAGTGACTTCATGAGCTCCTACACAGTTTAACCCATCTATGCCTACTTCGATGACTAGCATATTTTATTTCACTGACATCGATTCAAGTTCACCAGCCACAAATGCTGATTTCAAAGTGACCATTTTGAGGGAGAATCAAGAAAATGGAGCCTCGAAATGACCAACTTTCACCGGACATTGTCGAACTCCTGAAATTGCTCTTACAGTTCGTGTCGACATTTTGTCTGAAGAGAGAAATAGGCAGGCATGCCGAGTATGATCCGAGATCAATTTCTTATTTATTTCGAACAAATAAGAGATGGGCGAATTTCGAGATGGGCGAGATGAGCCAAGAATTGAGCACCCCTTATGGACATTCTGTGCATTTGCATGCCGTCATTTACAAAATCGCCATTGCATTCGGGGCTCGCAATACCGCCGACTACGTTGAGATTCTGCAAGCTGAAAAGGAAGGAGTATCTTCCGAGCTCGGGGCATGCGGCAGCTAGGTCCTCGAGGTCAAGGAATTCGACTAACGTGGTGATTTTATATCAGTGGTCGTTCACTGGACAAACCGAACCAGATACTCACCAACGATTTGTCCCCATCCACCGATAAAGATCTCGCAGTGCATCGAGCGCGTATCGCCACTAACCGTGCCCGTGAGCGGCGCCCTCTCGAGCGTGGGGTTGTCTTACAGCCAACTCAGAGACGCATCCGACACCTCCATGCCGACCCACGGAACATCTGCGCCCTCCCGGAACGGCAAGATGGCTTGCTCGTAGGCCGACAGTGCCGTATACTGCTTTGTGAACCCGGTGCGCACTACAAGGAAGTCGCCCGGCTTCGTAAAAGAGGCGGGGTCGAGGCCTTGCCATTCTGCGACGGCGTCGAGCTGGCCTGGCTGAGTTATATAGAAAACTCGGGGCACTGTAGAACGGGACACACAGTGAAGGCATCGAAATTGATATTCTGGAAATCCATCCATCCTCCCCAGTCCAGGAGTACGCCCCTGCCGGCAATACCCTTCTGCGCCGCATCTGAGAGCTGTCAATAGGGAGAGAGAGCATTTGGGTTGAATTATAGGCACTTTGGATTCCCAGAGTGGATGAACCGTCTGGCACCACGATATAGGCAAACGTTCTCAGATCATTATAAAATCTGCGGTTCAACTTGTGAGCACGCCGTTAGCGATTTGCTTTCAATGTCGATTGATCGCTGTTCGTTGAGTACGGGAAATGTCTCAGCCCATCGAACTGGGTGGAGATTTGCGTGTTCAGCGTGAGTATATCATCTTGGTAACCCTCGAAACGCTGGATCGAGTCGATGAGCGGTGGGCCGCCTCAGGATTCAGAGGCGGGTCCGGCATGTCCAGTTCCAAATTACTGCTACTTGCGGAACATAAGGCGCGCATCATTTTTTTCTAAAAATGGCCGCTTTTTGATCCGTGAGTTTATTTGCTCTTTATCTCGCTCAGTTCTCATCCGGTGGCCTTCGGACCGGGCGGAATCGATTCAGGAGGATGAAACACAGTGCCTAAGCACCTTTTCAGAATTTTCGGGAGGCTTCCTTCGCACGTTATACCAAATTCGGTAATTTTTACTAAGACACTCTTTAACAACGGGATGGGGGCTCGGGGCGGTCCAGTATTTTGGTACACCACTCTCACATGCTCGGGATAGTGCGCTGTAGAGTTTGATTAGCGGTATTTTGCCGAGAAACCTTGATACAAAGGCAATAAATGTACCACAGCCAAGAATTTTGTCCGAAATTGGTGACCCTTCTGTAACACGAAGGACTCTCGGGGGAGGCCAGAATTTTGTCTGGGGACTCTTTGAGATATATACTAGTGCGCCAAGGCGTTCGTCAAGCATCCGGGCGACGAGAACCAAATGAGCGGGGCCCCGCAGTCCGGAAGATACTGAGATCACATCATGCAGTGCTATCCTTGCTGTTTTTGGGGGCCACAAATTTACCACAAGATTGTAATGGAGTGTACTATTGTCTACCAAATTTTGAGAACCCCGATTGACTATGAAACACGTCTAAAATCCATGGCGCGACACTTCCGCGATCAAAGTTGTCACGCTCACGTGTGGTGATGAGTAACAGCCCCAAATTTTCTCCGCCTCCTCTTGCAAATGCCTACCGGGCGTCCCAAGCGTCAGCTCACTCGTAAAAAGAAGCACAAGGAAACTCTGGTGCTTGACCCTGGTCTTGTGTCTGCCTCCAGCGAGGCCGACATACTGTCACAAAACGTGGACTTCGAAGATGGCACCCCGGACCCAAAGGATCCTTCGTACTCTCCTGGGAGGCCCCGGGAAGCTCTACCAAGGGGTTGTCCGGAAATTTGGGTTTTTGAGGCCTCAAAATGGTGATTTCCTTGTCCGAAATTTGGGTTTTCCAGAGCCAAAAGTTGGCAAACCTTGTCCGGAATTTGGGTTTTTGAGGTCGGCCCCACAAAATTTCGACCTGGTGAGGCACATGGAGTCGCCAAAACCCTTCCTGACATATCAGCAACCAAACAAACGGTAAAGTCCCCCGCCAACAGTACACACTGCGCCCGCAGGAAATTTCCCCAATTTATCTTGATTTTCTGGCATTTTCAGGCGAATTTCATCCAAGGGAGAGCCTTGTCCGATTTTGGGTTTTTGAGCTCCAGAACGTTGGAAAATATTGGGTTTTTGAGGCCAAAATCCAAGAATTTTCCGGACAACCCTTTGGTGGAGCTTCCCGGGGCCTCTCCTGGGCCCCTAAATGAGTGTTCTCCTTCGATCACTCCCCCTCCTGCTGTTCCCCGGAAGCGTGCCCCCAGTGCCGTGTCCCTTGACAGCGATGTCGAGTCTGACAGGCCGGCATCAAAGAAGCCGAAGAAGAAGTCAGTAAAGAAACCCGTCGAGGTGGACCCTGCGGCTCATAGTGCGTAATATTATCCCAATAGCTTGGCCTGTTCTGATGATATACTCCAGAGCTCATTCTCTATATCCCTCGCGCCGAGCTTGATGGCACAAATCAGCGTACACTTCTCACCCACGCCACACCATTTGACGAGGCTCTTGATGTTATTCACGAGACCATCGGGTGCGCTGATGTCGGAAAGAAGCCGGCGCTCACATACAAGCTCAGTAATGCACTGAAATCGACTCAGGCCACCAGTTTGCGGTCTGAGGACGACTGGACGGGCTGTCTGGACGAAGTTACGAGCGCGGAGGGTGAGAAGAAAAAGTCGATTTCAGTCAACATTTTTGTCACGGATCAGGTGAGCCTTCGCGATCTATTATTCCCTCATTCTCATGTATCCAGTACCTTGCCTCGCTTCGCGCCAAACTCGGCGTCAAAGCCTCAGGCACGACGAAAGGGAAAGGAAAAGGGAAGAAACTCCTGATCCTAGACCTTGAACATGCAGAATCTGGCGACGACGATTTCGATGACGGTGTGGGGATTATGGAGAAGGAAAAGAACTTTCTTGCAGAGCTTCAAGCTAAGTACAGTCGCTGCCAGCTCTGCGGTCCCGAAAAGGCGTGCAAAGTCGATATCAACGGAAACCATACAAAGCTGAGTAACAACCAGCTTCGTGCCTGGTCAAACTCTTTAGTTTGTTCACTTGTTCCTTTGTCTTGAGTCAAACTGACTGCACGTCAGGCGCTCGGCACGCGCGGTGTCACTCTTTCGACACCACCAAACGATCAATTGTTTGGTAAGTTCTTCAAAAATTCCAAGCCCGACCCCGCTGCATCGGCTTCGGCTTTTATGGCCCAACCACCATTCCCATTTCCTGCGTACATGGGGATGAATCCTTATGGGATGATGCCCTTTCCGATGCCCGGCATGCAGCCCTTTGGTAATCTGTCCACTCCTGTCACACCGACACCCCATCCGAAAGCTCCCCGCGCATCCACGTCGAAAAGATCACCTGCATTGCCTTCCAGCGACCCCCCTGATATGGGCGCGGTGAACCCGTACCCCGACATCAATGAGTTTCTCCATCAACTCGACGGGTATCAGCCCAGGCGTCACTTGCTTGACTCTATTCCACGCTTCGAGGAGCTCGACTTCTACAATATCGACGAGATTGCCAAACTTGGCACTGCGGAAAAACTCTCTAGTGTCGCCAGAATCAGCCTTGGAAACTCGACTTATATCCTGGAGCAGGTTAGGGGTGAGATGAAGCGAGTCGATCGTGCGAGAGGAGATTTGGTGGTCTGATTTGGCCGATAATTTACTTGGCTTTCCTGTCTTTACTCGGTCCTCATTCACAGTCCTTACAGTATCCATTATTCTTGAGTCAAGATACCCGATGATTTGACCAGAACAATTTCATGGCTCGGAATTTGACGGATAACACAACATATTAGTACCCCGAATGCTCGAACCAGCCTTTGGACGCCTCCGCAGTGACCTGTTCCAACGCCCCATACAAGAAAAGAAAAGGAGCAACCTCATCTCCGAGCTCAACAATGTTGCGAAAGGTTTGTCCATGGCGGCGAATGTAAGCCTTGATCCACGCAAAGCATTCCTCAATTGGGTTGAGGTCAGGGGAGTATGGCGGGAGGAAAATGAGTTTGATTCCGCTACATTGAACTCAGCATTGTACGTATACACATAACACAAAACTTACGCTGCTTCACACATCTCTTCGACGCCTTCAACCTGGTGGATACGACAGTTATCCAAGACAAGGATGCTGTGTTTTCCGGGGTAAGGATTCATAACAGCCAACAGACCTTCGAGCCACAACAAGAATTGATCTCCATTGTAGCCCCCGGTTTTGACGTGACTGTAGATGATGCCCTCGGTCGTAAGAGCCGGTAGCAGGGAGTACCTGGATGAAAAATCAAAATACAGGCCTAAAGGAAGGCAACATTCGTACCTGGTTCCACGAACAAAGCAGCACCGTTTTCGAGCACGCAGCCCTCTCAAGGACCAGCCATTTTGGCGATAAGAGGTCAGAATATTGACTGCAGACTCGTCGGCGCAGACGATACGCTCCCCAGGTTCATTTCCGATGGCCATGACAAAATCACGGCGTGCATCGGCACAATGCTCAGCGGCCTGTTTGGATAACTGTACAACAGTTTGTCAGTGTGGCTCAATCAACTCGAGAACAATACCTTTTTGGACCCATATCCAAGACGATGAAGGGTCCGACTAATAGTAGCCAAGGAGACGTCAACGTCGTGCTGTATGTAGAGATGCTCTTGAATCTCGTCGAGGTAAATGTCGGGTGTCTGCTCAATGAGTGCCAACATGAACTAATTGGGATTAGTGAGCGCAAAGAACGATGGCAGGTCACAGACCTTTGTATTTGATGTAGATAGCAGGGCAGGACGTCCTTTGTGCCTGCGATCCCGGCACACCTCCCCGATTTCAGCCCAAGTCTGCTTGACGCGCTGCACGACACGCAATGGCATATTGAGATCCCGTGCAATGTCTTTGCTGCATTTGTGTAGAGTGTATGCTTGGTATATGACTCGCATTTTGAGATCCCGCGAGTACTGCTGTCGGAGGGCAAGTACCGGCTTCTTTCTTGGCATGGTGGTAGCAGGAAGACGCGTCGCCGTTACTCGTGACCGCACGTGAATGTGACCACTTTGATCCCCGGACGTGTCGTGCCATCGATCTGGACCTGTTTCGAGGCATATTGGGCTCAGGTACAGTGAGAAACAATATCACCTTCTATTACAATCTTGTGGTAAATTTTCGGCCCCCAAAAACAGCAAGGATAGGCACGGAAGCACTGCATGATGTGATCTCAGTATCTTCCGGACTGCGGGGCCCCGCTCATTTGGTTCTCGTCGCCCGGATGCTTGGCAAACGCCCTGGCGCACTAGTATATATCTCAAAGAGTCCCCAGACAAAATTCTGGCCTCCCCCGAGAGTCCTTCGTGTTACAGAAGGGTCACCAATTTCGGACAAAATTCTTGGCTGTGGTACATTTATTGCCTTTGTATCAAGGTTTCTCGGCAAAATACCGCTAATCAAACTCTACAGCGCACTATCCCGAGCATGTGAGAGTGGTGTACCAAAATACTGGACCGCCCCGAGACCCCATCCCGTTGTTAAAGAGTGTCTTAGTAAAAATTACCGAATTCGGTATAACGTGCGAAGGAAGCCTCCCGAAAATTCTGAAAAGGTGCTTAGGCACTGTGTTTCATCCTCCTGAATCGATTCCGCCCGGTCCGAAGGCCACCGGATGAGAACTGAGCGAAATAAAGAGCAAATAAACTCACGGATAAAAAAGCGGCCATTTTTAGAAAAAAATGATGCGCGCCTTATGTTCCGCAAGTAGCAGTAAGATTGAACGCACGGCCAGTCTGGATTTCCTCCTTGGATGCCAGGATCGTCGCGTTCGTGATATGATTCAGCGCCCCGAATTGATCGGTGTCTCCCTGAGCAAGTCTCAAGATCAGTTACCCATGCTACATCTGTGGCCTGCGGCAAATTTGAAAGATTTACCCAAACACCCCATGCGGCTTTCGTTGGGAAAGAGGGAATCAGTGGGAGCTGGGCGTAGCTGGGCCAATTGGCATAGGGGTTGGAGGGATCGAATGCTCGAGCGGCAAACGTCGGTGGAGTGAGTATGCGCCCGGCACTTGTGCGGACAGCGAAACAGAGGGCTGCGAGAGCGGAGAACGACCACATGAGGGACATCTCAGAAGCGAAGAGAATGCCTCAGCTGTTAAGTACGCTGCCAATGGCTGACAGAGAAAGATCACACGAACATCTCAGAAGCGAGGGGATTTCGCTGATCGATGGCTCATATGTCTCGGTCCCATGGGTTCTCGTCTTAGGGAATATTTTTCAGCTGTTTAGGTAGCGAGCACTTGCAGTCTAGCGGACCATTAGGATCGTATTCAACCCACTTGTGGGTATCCGGAAAAGACGGAAATGTTGACCAGTCGAGGTTTTCTGCCAGCAGTCATATATTTTTGGGCTGTTCAAGTCCTAACGGCGAGGATGTTCAAGAAAGGATCAACGGAGCGTCACGGAATTCCAAAAATTCTCCGGAACGGGAATTGGGCGGCCGACATGTGTACTACTCGCCATTCACAGATTGTTCGTAGATCTTGACTCGTTTGAACGTGTTGGGGCGACCGCAGTGTTCGGAGTCGATGGGCTCGCTTTGTGTACGTCTCCAGAAAGACCTGAGAGATGCGATGAAAAGAGGTCAGACACCTCAGATGGCACTATTAGGGGCAGAGACCAAAGGCCCAAGCACATGCCCAGGATTCCATCCAGTGCCTTCGAGAATAAGCCGGCGGAGAGAATGAAGTCACGGAATGGGTCGTAGGAAGAGAAGAGCGTTTGAAACTCCGGCTGATCCGCACGGGTCACGTGGAAGGTCCACGAACTAATTCTCTTAGGGCCTGATCGGCAACCTTGAATTTCTCTGCCTGAATTTCGGTTGAATTCTTCTAGCACATACTTTTCCCACGATTTTGGTCCCCAAACTATCCTAGAATGAAAACTGGGTGCATTTCTTTGACTTTCGAGGCATCGGGGTGGCCGTGATGAAAGGGGCTCCCAATATGTTCAACTTTCCAGAGATCTCCCTGAAATCTGGGGGAAGCTTTGCACAACAATTTTTCTGCCCCCCTCCAACCTCATATCTTCACCAATACATGCCGTTAAACATTGTAGAAGGGTTTAGGGACGGTCTTGGTATACATGGGAAATTCAAGCAAAATTCATGCGTGAATTAATGGTTGCCGATCAGGCCCTTATATACAGATGTTAGAAAAATCTCGGGTCGCTGCACTAATTTGTGTGAATGGCTTCAGGGATTTCAACATTACAACATCGACATTAGTTATTATCTGTGACTGCTTAGTGGACCACCATGGCCTTTTGACCTCGAGCTCAAACACAAAATGTGGTAAATACGGTTACATGGGGTCTAGCATCAAGGTATTCATCCTGTGAGTGAGTTGAGATAGTTTCTGCGAATTTACACAATGGTCTCTCGACCTACGGAATTTTTTTGTGCCGGCAGTTTCCTAAAACAACAAAAACAGCTTAGTGGGCCACCTCCTCACATTGTGCATTCGGACTGATATCAGCCGTCCCAATGTATCCCAAACCATTAAAGACATCCAATTGCAATATTCTGTACCATAACAGACCACTTCCGAGGTATATGAACACCTTAAATATTTCCCTTTGAACAAAGGAAAAGGAGTGAAATTGTGGTGTGCACAGAATGGCACGCTCTGCAAAGCACAGAGTGCATTGGTGGGCCAGAATTGAATACGGACCGATAGATAAGATGTGTTCACATATATATTCAACAACCACTGACCTCTAGCCTACAATAACCACTCCAAAAAAGTACATACATACATGCAAATGAAATCCGGGCGTTTTGGGATATATCTCTTGGTGACCACCAAAGATGGCAAGTAGACCATGATTTTGTTTTGAGAGAGTGGTTGGTGTCTAAAGTGTAGCCCCATATTCTCAGGTCCGTAGTATACACAGTTGGCTCACCATGGAGAGATCGAAAATCTGCCACTCAAGCTCAAATCAAGGTATTCTTGGAGCTCAGCAAGGCAAGAGGGAACATTTTTTATTCTCAGGATAGTCACAGATAATTTCCCTGGATCCAGGGATGAGAACAAGCTCCTGACCTTGTGAATCGGCCAGGAATTGGTGGAGGAACCATATTGTTATTATTCTGTGATTCTGCTGTCATGTGTAGCCTGAACTGGCACACACTTCCTTATTTTGGCCAATGCCCTATGCAAAAATGCAGAATGTAATTCCATTATGATCACACTCCCATCCACAGGATGGCCATCTGGTCAGGTTTTCCTTCCCCACATTCTCACCTCCGCTAGGGTTATGCTTGATAGGGGAAGGAAAGGGAAGATGCATGGGTGTCCACAGATGTGGACAGCCACCACAAGAACAGAAGTACATCACATGATCATAAAACCCGGTTAAAAACTTCCCACCTTGCAAGCAATTTTAAGTTTAATTTACATGGTGTCTATTGATAATCTTGTATCAGAGGTTATCATTTCTCTGAGATGATTATTACTATATGAAGAATGAAAGCTATTTATGGGCTATTTGGCTGCAATATGATCACAATATACGGAGGTCTGATGGCTACCATATTGGGACTCGGATATTGCAAGTATATTGTTACAATATCCGGATATTTTGAGCATTTGGTAAGCATATATCAAGTATCCTGAAGATATCCAGCCCCTGGATATTCTCAGTATATACTGAGGATATTTGAAATATACTACCTATATACTGGCAATATCCGGCCCCTGTATATTGCTGCTTGTCCCCAGTGTGAGCACACTGTTAGCAATTTATTTTCAATACACACTGGTGTATGTCAATTGATCGCCGTTCGTTGAGTGTCTCAGCCCATCGAACTGAGTGGAGATTTGCGTGTTCAGCGTGAGTATATCATCTTGATAGCCCTCGAAAGGCTGGATTGAGTGGATGAGCCAGACTCAGCCAGTTGCTTCCTCGTTTCGGAGGACGGAATCCATGGGAAGCTATTTCCTGATTGGGCTCAGCAAATCTTGGCTAATAGGGTGGTGGGGTCTGGCCGCCCTTAATTCACTTTTTATACCTAGTGTAGCATATTTTTCCTGTGGGTGCCCCTTGAATCTGGGCCGGTTGAGCCTACAATAGTACAAAGTGGGATCATGCTAGAGAAACATACCAACACATGAACACAAGATGGAGCACATCTTGCTCGAGTTTGCTGCCCCAGGCCAGGAGATTCTCTGGAAGCTGGCCCAAGAGCTCTGGGAGTTGAAAGGCTACCAATGGCCAGATATGAACTATGGAAGGATCTTTGCCTTACAAGTTACAAGCTTGATTTTGGTTGAAGCATCTGTCTAGGAGAGACTATCTTTGCCTGTGGGCTCGCAGAAGTAACAAATGTGTCCAGAAAGCTGGATGCAGGAGTGAGTTGGCTATTCTGGATACTGGTTACCGAAACAGCACACCTAATAGGGATGGTCAGAGTAAAGCTCAGAGGCGGTTCTGAGGGCGGTTCGGGAGTTGGTTCTCAAATTAATAAATCATGGGAAAAACCGGAACTGCGTAGATTTGCAGAACCGCCTCTAAAGGCATTTCTGCATTCGATTCCGGTTCCAGTTCTCCCTCTTAGGCTTGATGTTCTAAACGTATTGGACAACATAATTATGTGTGGTTGAATGCACATCATCAAAAGAATTCAATGGGTTTCTTGGTTGGATTGTGGGGGTAGGGTTGAGATGACCTGGACATAACAGCTATGCTGCTTCTTGCCATGACCGCGATAGAAAACAAATAAAAAAGAAATGCATCCACCAGGTTCAAACTACAGGGGGTTGCTGATTAGAATTATTCCACGAAACGGCCGTATAAACTTTGTGGAAAAGAACGAGAACTTATTACATAAGTACTCGTAATTCTTTCTAGCTACTTAGTGGCTATGCTCTCGGATAATGCCAAGCGTACTTCTAAGGTCCGTAGTTAGAAAGATCAAACCATACAAGTCATGTCCGACCAGACCCTGAACACACATTTCGGCATCATCATGATATGTCAGAAACATGAACAGAACTGGAATCTATGTCCGATTCAAACAAAGCAACTGCTGGGTATTCGACTGGTGTCCAGTAACCACATCATCTCGTATGATGTGACATGGAACAGATGTAGCACCATCGGGTATTTACCCCAGTATCCAGTAACACCGTCATTCGACGTGAGCCGAAAACCAATATAAGGGACCTCATTGCCAACATGATCCAGAGGACCTGCCTCCCTTCAGGACCGCATCGCGGCATTCCACCGGCGTTGATATCAACTGTTGGGAAACACGGTCACATGACTATGGTCACGGCCTTTCCCGAATATTCTCGATTATTTCTATTCACTTATTGTAGAAAGTACTTTAATCTTCTAGCAATTTTGTACAGTATATAAGGAGGGAGGATTCTCCCCAAATGCAATAGTCTTCTATCTTCTGTACCCTTCAACAGGTTATGGGCCCCGACCCTAACTGAACTTCTCTCGAAACAGTCACTCCATTTTACAGAAGTACCTCGCTCTCACGTCCCAGCCTAATCCGCTCAAACAGATTCATCGAATTGACATCACGACATGTCTGACGCAGCTACGTCCGCTTACCGCATTCAGCATCTCCTCGGAGAGGAGAACTACCAAACCTGGTCTGTCAAGGTTACCGACATCCTTACAGATCTCGGCCTTGATGACTACCCAAAGGGCCGCACTCTGAAGCCCACTGCACCCAACACAGACCCTGCTGTTGTGGAGTGGTATAGAAAAGACCGCCAGGCTCTCTCGGCAATACGCTTACGTGTTGCTGACGGCCCACTGATCTATATCACCAATTCTCCCACATCAAAAGATGCCTGGGACACACTAGCCAAAACCTACCAGCCGAAAGGTGCCATTGCCATCGTCCTTCTCCGCCGGAAGCTCATGTGAGCTCTCTGTCAGGAAGGCGGCGACATCGAGGAACACATTCGTAACCTTACATCACTGCGAACACGACTTACATCACTTAGTTCGCCGCTCACGGAGCCGGAATTCTGCATCACCCTCCTCACTTCACTCCCAGACTCATGGAACTCCTTCATTCAAGGGGTAGACACCACTTCCCTTGATGATTCTGCGAGACTCATCGCCCGTGTTTTGGAACAGGACCGCCAACGGACCGCCAAGCCAAATTCTGATGATGTTGCGCTTGCGGCCAAATCCAACCAGAAACAGAGCAAGTACAACTCTAATGTCACTTGCTATGGTTGTGGAAGGAAAGGGCATATTATTGCAGACTGCAGAGACACGAAAGCTGGAAAAACTTTCACGAAGGAGCAGAAGGAACGGAACGGGCAGCCGCATCAGCGGAACTATAACCGGCAATCGGGCCGAGCTCATGTTACCAAAGAAACGGATCGTGATGCCGCAACCACATCCAACTTCGCGTTCATGGCCCACAGCTCCAATTCACCCACTGACCTCCCATCAAATACTTGGTTGGCAGACTGTGCAGCTACAAAGCACATAATCAGATCCCGATCATTATTTTCTGCCTACACGGAAACCCCCGGCGCGACTGTAACAGGCTTTGGACAATCGCCAAGCCTCGGCATAGGCACCGCATTGATTGCATCCCACGTTAGGAACAGCACCTACTCTATTTCCCTCCAGGACTCTCTTCATGTCCCTGATGCACCATATAACCTTATATCCATTGGGCGCATGACCAGCGCCGGTTGTACACTTCAATTCAAACGGGACACAATGAAGGTATTTTCACCTGGTTCATCCTCACGGGAAATTATGCGCGGCACGCGCATCGGCAACCTTTACAAGGTCTTAATCACTCATAGCACCACCCGCACTACTCCCCAACCTGGCAAGTCCACCGATTTACCTAACATCGCCCTTCCATCAGTGCATTCCCACGGTCATTCTTGGGACAAATGGCACCGCATTTTCGGGCATTTGCAGAACAAATCAGTTCAAATGCTCAAGGAGAAAGACATGGTCACTGGGATGGTTATTAGTGACCCCAATCAACCCTCTCCTTATTGCAAGACATGTGTCCAAGCCAAATCACACGTAATGCCATTCCCGCCACAATCAGACACCGTGTACAAGGAAATTGGTGACATGACGTTTACTGATGTCTGGGGACCTTCTCGCGTAACCGGCTATGACGGATCACGCTACTACATCTCATTTACCGATGGTGCGACACGCAGGACCATTGTCTACTTTATGAAGAAGAAATCCGAGGTTGAACAGAAAATTCAACAATACACCGAATATATCCTGACCCAAACAGGTAAACGGATCAAATGCTTTCGATGCGACAATGGCAAAGAATATGTCAATGCCAAAGTCAGACAGTACCTCGTGGATCACGGAATTCGGCTCGAACTCACCGCCGCTTATTCCCCATCGCAAAATGGTGTTGCGGAACGTTTAAACCGCACACTCATTGAACATGCTCGTGCCATGCTGGCAGAGCATAATCTTCCACTCTTCCTTTGGCCCGAAGCTGTTGCTTATGCAACCTTCCTCAAAAATCGTTCACCAACCCGAGCACTTGATGCCCCCATCACGCCTGATGAAGCATTCTGGAAGCGTAAACCAGATGTGTCAGCACTCCAGGAATTTGGCTCGCCTTGCTGGGTTCTCAGACAAGATGGGAAACAAGGAAAACTCTTCCTTAAAACCCGTCCATTTATCTTCACGGGCTTGACTGATGAGTCCAGAGCCTGGAGATATTATAATCCTGATTCACGCACAATCCAGACCAGCAGGAATATTACCTTTGCACCAGACACAGTCACGGAATCCTCAGAAATTCCTGATCCTCCGTCGTTGGAGCTCGAGGGGGAGAAGGACTCTGAGTCCGATCTGTCAATGCCGGAGCAGTCACAGCCGGAACAAAATTCCGATCCCGCTCAACCGGCTACAGCAACACCGGCACCTCCACGACGAGAAATTCTCTCTCGCACCGCTAAGAAGCCTACAGATTACAGGCTGCTCAATAATCCTGACTCGCGATCCCCCAAGAAACCCGACGCATGGAAGCACCGCGTTGCATCAGATTCGGACTTTCCCATCAATGTTGCGCTTATTGCCAACTCTGATCCCCTCGCTGATGATCCTCTCACTGTCAAAGAGGCCCAATCTCGCACAGACTGGCCAAGTTGGCAAAAGGCTATGGATGAAGAAATGGCACAACTTCGCACACTTGGCACATTCACACTTGAACCGTTGCCCGCGGCTCGTTCTGCCATCGCTTGCAAATGGGTATTCCGGATCAAACGCGATGAGCACGGCATTATCTCTCGCTACAAGGCACGTCTTGTGGCCAAGGGATTTTCTCAAATCCCCGGTGTAGATTTCGACGAAACATTTGCACCTGTTGTCCGCATTGAGACCATCCGACTTCTACTTGCCCTCGCGGCTCGCTACAATCTCCAAATCCACGTTGTTGATGTTGTTGGAGCTTATCTCAATGGCAAACTGGATGAGGAAATTTATATGCAGCAACCTGAGCTGTATCAAGATGGAACCACTCGTGTCTGTCGTCTCCATCGCACTCTGTATGGATTAAGACAGTCAGGCAGAGTCTGGAACCTCCAACTTAATTCTTCGTTCCTCAAACTCGGATACACCAGACTGATGTCTGATCAGTGTGTCTACATTCGGCGCCACAATTCCGACATCGCTATTGTTGCTGTCCACGTCGATGACATGACAGTTCTCACGTCTTCCAACGCGCTTATGGCACAAGTTGAACCGGAACTCAATGCCGAATTTTCAATCAAAAAACTCGGAGAAATCCGGCAGCTCCTTGGAATGGAAATCACTCGCTCGAACGATTCCATCCAACTCACACAAGTCCAGTACATCACCAAGATACTTGAGAAGTATCAAATGGACAAGTGTAACCCTGTCCGCACCCCCATCGACCCCAATGTGAAGCTCACCAAGCTTCCCGATGACAAAACTTACCCGGAGATCAAACGGTCTTATCAGAACATGGTCGGCTCGCTACTTTACGCCGCAATCACCACTCGTCCGGATATTTCCTACGCAGTCCAGACACTGAGCCAGTTCAACACCAACCCAGGCCCAGAGCACTTGACCGCTGTAAAGAGAGTATTCCGGTACCTTCGCGGCACTCCCAATCTCGGCATCCAATATAGCTCTGATCCACTCACGGCACTAGAACTATTTTCTGATGCCGACTGGGGCAACAATCTCGACACCCGGCGTTCTGTCACCGGCTATACCTCCAAGTATGCAGGGGGAGCTATAACTTGGAACTCGAAAAAACAGCCCACTGTAGCTCTCTCTAGCATGGAAGCTGAGTACATGGCTTTATGCAGTGCTACAAAAGAAGCTCTCTGGCTTCGTACCATCTTCTCGGAACTTGGACTAGACACCTCCTTACCAACCCACATCAATGTTGACAATCACGGAACCATTCTGTTCGCTCAGAACTCTGGTTACCATGCTCGATCCAAGCACATCGACATTAGATATCATTTCATTCGGGAGAACATTGCCTCTAACAAGGTTTCAGTTTCTTACATCCCCACAGATGAAAATATCGCAGATGTTTTCACCAAAGGCCTCAACGGCAACAAGCACGAATATCTAACTTCCCTTCTTGGGATGATTCGCGCTTGAGGGGGAGTGTTGGGAAACACGGTCACATGACTATGGTCACGGCCTTTCCCGAATATTCTCGATTATTTCTATTCACTTATTGTAGAAAGTACTTTAATCTTCTAGCAATTTTGTACAGTATATAAGGAGGGAGGATTCTCCCCAAATGCAATAGTCTTCTATCTTCTGTACCCTTCAACATCAACTGATGTGGCACGGTGGCAGACTTAG
Source organism: Mycena maculata (assembly GCA_029448575.1). Lineage (NCBI taxonomy): Eukaryota > Fungi > Basidiomycota > Agaricomycetes > Agaricales > Mycenaceae > Mycena > Mycena maculata. The sequence continues at coordinate 38,792 of JARJLG010000143.1, forward strand.
ATTCTCCATTTTCACAGTACTAAAAATGATGAGCGCAGGAATCTGAAATGACGACACACCAAATTAAATCCACGTTCTGTATTCACTTTGCTGCCGAGCTCCAAACAACTGATGTCCTGTCTGGACTCTCTCTATGCCAGTCTCCAGAACAATCTCATTGGAATAAAATATGTGCTCGGGACCACTGGGGTCTTCAACGAGACCGATTCGAAATAACCCAGCGGGAGGCCTGCTCTCGGCATCACCGTCAATCGGCAGCACCCGGGGAAGGTAAAAATCTGAGGCCACTGTCACCTGCTTAGGTTTGGTTAACCAAACCATGTTCTTGTGCATGCCAGTTAACCGCCCTAGAATAACATTTATATACATTAGTAGCAGCACTACAGTATATCACCGGTCAATGACGCAAACAAATAAGATCTCATTTGTGTACTTGTCACAAGGGACTTTTGGCAGTTCCAAGTCAGCCAATAGTCAACAATATGCTTTGAGAAACTTATGAGAATTTTTCCGATTTTTGTGAAGGGGAATAGTGGACAAAAGAAATAAAAAGTGTTGTGTCATTGACTGGTGAGACGGATATCAGTGCCAAACAATGGCCAAACAATGACTTTCTTGCCCTCATTCCTCGAGAACTGGGGCATTTACTGGCCCAAATCCCCGCCAATACATATTTTACATACCTAATCTTTCAGGGAAAGAAAGTTCTAGAGCAAGGCATCCAGCACAGGCAGAGAAAAAAACTGTGTCATTGACTGGTTTGTGTCATTGACCGGTGATATACTGTATACAGATTATGTACTACTTGTTAATTGACTAAATGCCACTAATTCTAGTGTGAGGATCAGGTGGTCAACCAATTAATTAGGGTCAACTGATTCACCACAGGTCAACCAATTAACCACAAGTCGACTGGTTAACCACAAGTCAACTGGTCAACCAAAGTTGACCGGTTAACCTGGATCGACTGATAGCGGGGGGTCACTGTACCACGTGCTCCTGAGGACGGAAAAATGTGATCGTGAAACTTCGCACGTACACGGCAAACCGGGGGTGAAAGAGCGTGAAAGATATAGGTCAGCATCAGTGCCATCAGGGAAGGGAAATATACACAGTGCACGCGCACGATGAGATGGCCTGTCACAGGTCAAAGTGAACACGAGTGGGTATGGTGATGTGTTCTGGTACACAGGCAGCACATCAAACAAGAGAAAGAGGAATCCAACTCAACAAAACCAAAATGAGTGCGAAGATGGGAATTGAACCGAAAATAGAAATAAACACAAAGTCAGCCCTGATGAATAACTCAGTGGAGGGGAACAAAAATGACAACCTGAACAGGAAATCAAGCAACTGAATGAAAATGAATGCTAAGTCAGGACTGATGCATAACTCGAAGGGGAACTATGCACCTTTTACGAGTACTTATGTAATAAGTTCTCGTTCTTTTCTAAAAGTTTACATGAGGGTTTTGCGAGCTGCTCAAATCATCAGTCCTACTTTTCCAGTAGAAGGAAAATAGTGGCGGTGTTGAAGGCCCTCTCAGAGATTCCATTAGTTTTTTTGTGACTATATAGTGGCTGTGCTCACGGCTAATGCCGAGCGTACTTCTAAGGTCCTGAGATCGAACCTCGATGTGTACATTTTTTTCTATTTGCCTTTTTTTTTTCTATCATGCTCATGGCAAGAAGCATTAGGCTTGTTGGCAGCTCTCCTTTCTCTGTCTCTTTTTGTCTTCCTTTTGCTGTTCCTTTTTTCTATTCCTTTTCTTTTTTTCAAGTTTATGCATAAAAACCTTCTGGTGCTCAAAATCTAGTCCCACAGACTTCCTTGTGGATGTTGAAAGTCATTAGTAGACCTGTTGTGCAAGCTACAGTGTCCTATGAGGGAAAAAAGAGATGAAAAAAGGAAGGAAAAGGGAGTTACAATGGGGGGTTTCATAGTAGCTCTTTTTTCTTCCCTTTTTGCTTGCCTTTTTTTGTGCTTTTCAATGGTTTGTGCACTTAGACATGATATTTTCCCCCTTTTCACTCTTTTTTACATAGCTAAACTGGAGAAGGGGAAAACAAAAAACAGGGCAAAAAACGATGGGAACATAAAAAGGGCAGAAAAAAGGGAGTGAAAAAGGGCTACTGTGAATGACCCTATTGTAGTTGTTACCTCAAAATGTTCCAACCCTACCCAATCATGTACAATAATAGGGGTAGTCAAAGTAGACGATTCTGGAGTGATTATGGGCACCATTATGGACCACGATTATGAGTGATTTTAATCGTGGGATGATTACCATAAATCCAAAATATGCAGAATCACTGAGAATTGTGTACAATCAGCTCTGGAGGTGATTATGCAACAGTTATGCAATGATTAATTTACAATTTAAATATCAATAATTGTGCATAATTGGTGGTCATAAGTGTCTGCATAATCACTCCAACTCTGACTGCCCCTAATGAACACTAATGCTGCAAGGGGGAAAAAAAATCTCTGGGTCTTGTCAGCCTCCTGTGGTTTGACAATCCACTCATCTAGCCCTGCCTGAGTCCCACTTTACACTGCAACAATAGGTTACCAGTACAATTCAAACCCTGCTGCTGTCAAAACTACATGGTTTGTTAGTTAACAAGTACTGTGTCCTGTACTTACATCCCAATGTTCACGTGCCGGTCATGTTTGGAGTTGCATTCCATCTTCAAGTTATTAAGGCGCACAAGGTGGAGGTAGGATCAACAGATTTACACATGAAACTTCATGACTTGGTGAGTTATGAGTGGATATGCATCTATGGAAGACAACAAATATACTGACCTATTTTTGCTTATAGCCTTGGATTAGATTTTGAAGGACATCAAACAAAAGGCAATTTTACTGATGACCTTTTTCAGTCTGGAGGCCGTAGCCATGGACAAAAATGGGTTCTGGTGAGAAGTGAATGTGCAGGAAACACATCACATCAAACAGATGGCCTAAATGTTTTCAGCTGAGTGAGGGCGTGCAATTATATCAACCTTAGTTTTGAGTCATCCAAAAAAGCAGTTGTATGTATGACCTTGGGCATCTTTTTTTTTTTGTTGCAGCAGAACTCAGTTGTGCATCCAAATCTGGCAAAGTAAAAGCTGACCTTCCAGATTGTCAAGGTTAACCAAGTATCTGCCATGTGGCAAGATATGCTCTGGGTCATAACCTGCTCAATCCGGGCTTGAAGGTTGATATGGTTGCGACCATGAGCCCAGGAGAGGTTCATTTCCTCTGTGATTTAATAAAGAGTTCAAACGAATTTGCACTGTCGTGCCCATGAGTGGAAGGCAGAGGAAAGAAATAGAAGGATATCACTCTATTGCAGCATTGATAATTGTGTTCTCTATGCTGCCTGTTGCAGAAACATTCAATGACCAGAATGTTCAATGCCAAGCCAATGAGTTTGAATTTTCCATGTTGATTTGGCTCTCACTTTAAATTCAGACAGCTTGTAGGTGAGCAGAGTAGTGTGTAACTTGGACGTCAAGATGTAGATGAGACTGCAGCCTGTCCCTGATACCCTACTATATAAAAAAATAAGTACGAGTTTTGCCGGGCTATGCCACGGCCCACACCCCAAGTGTTCGGCCGTTGCATCTATTATCAGTGACTGGGTACTGGGCCACCTTAGCACTTTTGGCCTCGTGTGCATGCATAAATTGAGGTGGATACCGATATTTGGGCATTTGAAGTAAGGCAAGGATCTTATGAGTGAGTTGATATATTTTCCACGAATTTCGGTGATGGTTTCCGGATCTACCGAATTTTTCTTCTCGCGTTTTCCCAAAATGGAAAAAACGGGGCAGTGGGCCACCGCTTTAAATCGCTCGTTTAAATTCATGCTGGCCACCCTAATGTATCCCAAATCAACCAAAGGATATAAGACTACCATCATATACACCCAAAAGGTGAATCCGAGGTATATGAGCACAATAAGTAATTCCCTTCCAGCCAAGGCTGATGGGTGAAATCAGGATGTGTATTGAATGGTGCGCTCTGCGAAGCACAGAGTGGGCTTTTGTGGGAAAATAGGATAAAAATGGCTAAATAAGATGTATTGGCATATCCTGGTCAGCAAAAGATGGTCTCCACACACCAAAAACCCCTCAAGAAAAGTTCATCTATACACGCGAGGGAAATTGGGTGATTTCGCCATATACCCCACTGTGACCAGCAAATAAAGTAGATAAAATTCAATGGATTTGGGAGGAGGGATTAAAGCATATGTAAAGTCGAGTACCAAAGTTCTAGGCCCGTAGCATATACGGCTGGTTCTCTACAGTGGTTGCCGCAGTGGACCCCTGGAGATGAGATAGAGGTTTTCCACGAGGTTCCAGGGGGCAAGCCGGAGTGGTGTCAATAAATAATATGGTCCCATGCCATTCCCTAGGATCAGGCAATGAGAGCGAGCCCGAGACCATGTAAATCGGTGCAGAATTGGTGGAGAAATGGGAAGGAGAAAGCGTGAAGCAGTCTTCGGAGATAAGAAATGATGTTCACACGTCCGCCATCGCCATCAAAACCACGCACTGCTTTTGATCAGCGCCGTAACTTGCCTTCAAATTTGACGTACAGAGTCCTCAGAGGTCGCGGATCGTGCCATAGGTCCCAAATTCCGACTGTCTATATTGTAACGTCTTCCATTATGCAAATGGCCCACTACCCCGACTGGCCCGGTAGGCAGTCGTTGATAATAACCCTATGGAACGGCCTAAAAACGGAAGTCAATCCAGCAAGAGAATCAAAAATGAAAATGAAAATAAAAGTGAAAGTGAGAGTGAAAGTGAACTCGGAACCTGGACTTGGTCGAGTCAAGATGAGTAGGTCGGTAGCACAACACAAAAATCACTGAGCATGAGAATGACATACACCTGATGAGTGAAGGTTAATAGCGCTCCAATAGGACATGTACCAAACCGGGATAACAAGTGCTCTTCCAGGAGTGGCATTGTCAGTCACTTGATAAACCGCCCCACGCCCGCAGTCAGTGTCACGATCAGAGGATGGTGCTCAAAAGCAAAGAGAGTTCCGCAGCCATTCAGGTTTCACGGGGTACGATGGTGGATTTGTTCCGACCAGCGCACGTATCGGCAGTCATCAATCAACGGGGCCATAAAAAAACAAAGACCCGGAGCTATGGAAGCTTCAACATATACTATTTAAGGGTCAGAATGAAGGCATGCATCCTACGAAGAGTTCGAGTCCACCAGCAGTGAAATACTCGAAGATTTGAGTTCGTTAGGAATTTATTTTGACCGGCAGTCCAACATAGCCAAACAACAGATTAGTTGGCCACCCCGCCAACTAACGTATTGAGCTCTCAAATGGCGATGCTCTGCACCCAAAATCATATATACAGGTTATATTCACTATTTAAAACAGTTATGGTGTATATATGAGGAATAGAAATGGGCAGAATACATACTTGCAATCGACGGGAAACCTCGAAATTGGGATCGCGGGATGAATGAGTGTTCTACTACTCAGAAAAAGGTTGTGATGGGCCAAATTAGGATCCAGGCTACTTGATGGGAAGTATTTGGACGTACCTGGATGCCCAACTCCATTCCAAGTTGCTGACATCTCCCCCAAAAAATCCGACTCTCAGTAGGACTGAAATTGCTTGATTTTGGACAATGACCTCCAGAGCAATGAGAGTTCATTGGATAAAATCTGGAAAAGGGTCTCGAAATGAAGGATTGTATATTTAGAAGTCCTGTGTAAGGTTCCAGACTGATGGCATAGTGGTGTCGTGGACCGCGACAGTGCCAGCATGACTGACCTACAAATGAAGTCGTACTTTTCCCGCGTGTGTTACGAGTGATAGTCCAGTCAGTTGCCATCCCGTATCTCTCCAGATGGAAGGCAAGTGTTGGGGGATCCGAATGAGCCCCCAAAGTCGTGGATCGAGGAAGAAATGGTGGAGAAATGGCGATGGCAAATGAGGGGTTGATAAGAAATTGATGTCCCCACGGTTCGGATCCCGATCCGTGATCCCGTAGCTCCCGATCAACCCATCACTTTCGGCTGAAATTTGGTCAGAACATTCGTTGGAGCTCGTATTCTGTTTATACATTATGCCGAGTCATAATTATGAAGCTCTGGTCTTATAGGAGTCAAGTGACCAACTAAGTAGGGTGGCCAACTAAGGGGTCTCTAATAGTATGGCATTGGTGGTCATTTCTGACTAGCGCCCGCATGGGCCTCACCGTCAATCGACGATGCCCCAATAAAACACAAACCCCGGAGCGTCGACGGGCATGACATCGCTGGCCATTCCGCCGCATCGGTGTCCGTCAATCAAAGGGGCCCGAATAAAAATGGAACTATCAACACTTCAATAAATACGACTGGAGCCTGCGTCGGCGTCACCGCTAAAGAAACAGCACCTGAATCAAAATCCCAAACCCCAGAGCTGTTCAAGATTCAACAGGTACGGTGTTGCTGGACATTCCGACCGGTGCCTGCATCGGCTTTGCCGCCCATCGACACCGCCCGAATAAACCCCCGGAGCTATTCAAGCTTCGACGGGTACGACATCGCCGACCATTCTGACTGGCGCCCGCGTCGGCGTCACCGAAAAACAGAAAATCCGGAGCTATTTCAAGCTTCTACGAACGTCGCTGGTCATTACAATCAGGGCCTGCATCAGCTTCACCGCCAATTGACGCCGCCCGAATAAACCCCGGAGCTATTCAAGCTTCAACGAGCACGACGTCACCGACCATTCCAACCAGCGCCTGCGTAGGCATCGCCGTCAATCGACGGCACCAGAATGAAAAACTGAAACCCTGAGCTATCCAAGCTTCTACGGGTACGACGTCACTTGTCATTGCAACCCGCGCCTGTGTCGGCGTCACCGCCAATCGACGGCACCCAAATGAAAAACCCAAACCCCGAGCTATCCAAACTTCTACGGGTGCGACGTCGCTGGTCATTACGACCAGCGCCTGCATCGGTTTCACCGCCAATCCACAACACCCGAATGAAAACACGAACCCCGGAGCTATTCAAGCATCAACGGGTGCAACGTCACTGGCCATTTTGACCAGTGCCCGCGTTGGCATCACCGAATAAACACAGAATCCGGACTCCCCGGTGCGTTAGTGGACAGGAAACTCACCTCTCAGGACTCTCCACTTTCTCTCTTAGGGTCAAAACTGGCTGTTGCTTCCAGCAAAAGATTGTATTCCAAGGAATCCGGACCAAAGGTGTAGAGCAGTGCTGGCAATCAGGCACGTTGAAAACCAGAGAAGACAAGAAGAAGTAGCAAAAGCAAAGACCAGATCAAAAAATTCCCCAGAAGAGCACACCGCCCGTCGTGCGCGCTGTGATCCTGGAGTTGCGATGTAGTCGGGATGGAAGAGATCTCACAGCCACACGCCGAGATCATTTGATTCGGCGAGTGACGGCAACTTCCGCTCCCTCGTTTAGCGAGGCCTAACTTGAGCTCAGTTCGTGCCTCACAGTACTTGAGCTTGAGTACAGCCTCGCTAGAAGCCTCTGCATATGCATGTTCCATTCTTTTGAGCTTTCTCGTAACCGGGGGACCGAAATGATGCCGATCTTGTACTATATGCGACTGGGTAGTGGGCCACTAGTGGGCCACTTGCGAATATATCATGTAGGAGCTGATGATCATTCAACTTTAAGAGGTAGGGACCGAGTACGACCCCAGAGGACGTCCCATACCAAATTTCGCGTCAAGTTGATGCTCGGATCAAAAATTACGCGATGTCCGATCGGAATCCGAAGCGTGCGAGCCATCATTTCTTAGCCTCCGAGTCTCCGTTCGGCCGACGCTTGCCACAGCTCTTTCTCCACCAATTCTCTACCGTTTCACAACTTCCTGGGCTTGTTATGCTGCCCTGATGAGCCGCATTCACTTATAATCTGTTCCAACGAAGTTCAACATGGTCATGACGTGCAGGAGACCTACAGATACTCGTCTGCTATTCGGAGTGGGTCCAGCGAACGATTTGCGTATCTCACAATCCTGTCAGCGGATGGTGCCACACATGTCATACTGGTATGCATTCCTCATATTTTAAGCATCACCCAACATTTTTATCTAGCTAATCTGCTCCTCACCATGGCCCATCACTTGCCACCAGCCACTTTCGGTGACCCAAAAGCCCGAGTTTTTTCGGATGGCTTGCTGGGCACTTGGAAAAGATATGTGTGTCCGTACATATTCTATATCGTCACTGGTCGGTTATTTTGGGGTTACACCTCTCCTATCTCTGATTAGGTCCTCGGTTTAGTGACATCGGATGATCCGCCATTTGGGTTAATTTCCTCCCTTCCAAGACACTTTGTTATACCATTTCCAAAGTCCATATGCACATGAAGACCATCCAAAATCATGGATAGAGATCCAATCCTCGTATAAGGATCCATTTTACCGCCAATTAGGGCCTCAGCAACTCGTCCAGCAAGGTGGCCCACTATCTGGTTTTATACCCCTTTCGGCATCCCGATCGGAAAAAAATCGAGACGCGCCAAACATGTCATGTAAATTTGGTGAATGCTGCTCGCACAACTCCTAATAGATAGTACTTCAATATGAGAGCCACAGGAGCTTCTTGAGGCCCTGGTAAATCCTGTCCAGAGCCATAAACTCTTAGGTGGCCCAGTACCCAGCCGCATATAGTACTCCGCGTCGTGCGCTGTGGGGAACATCGCGCACAATTTTGGGCGGCTCTTGTAGGCCATCGAACCTGTGATCATAGACAATTACTTCTGACTATCACCACAAAATCCACCCCCGGGAACAAGAAGGCTGACTTGGTGTCATTCGGATCCACAGCCTTCACTCGCTTCAGATGGTACCAGTTACCCGGCCACCATTTACAACCCGTCTTCGTGATGCCACTGGTCTGCGCAATAATGTTGGAGAACAAGTAAATACTGCCACAATGAGCCATTTATTCTCTATTCAATTTGTGCCCCATCTGAGCCTATCAGAAATATGTGACTTGATCTCCACTACAGATCAATGCTCATTGCATCCGTCCACAATAACAGGGTCCCGCCGGACATATACAACGCCTGCTAAAATGATCAGAACGTTAAGAATTGGGGAGAAGGAGGGCCAACTCGGTTGACGGGGTCAGCCGATGATACACTGTTTCATTCGAGCTGGAGGACCCCATGTACTGGTCGTGGCTGTTGGATGTAGTGGGTTTATGTTGCGGAGTTTGATTCGCATGATGATGTGGTCGGGGGCCAAAAAATGGTTGCGAAATTATCGCACGATGGTTGTACGAGGTGTATGCGCTACTTGTGGTAGGGCTGGGTCCTAACAGGTAACCCTGTTCCTGATTTCTGGGTGTATCGCATGGGGGGAGGGACAGGCGGACCGAATTAGTGTTCGACATATCTGCCCATGAGCTGGAAGTAGCATCCCCTGGGATCCGGTTGTTCTGATCCATTTGACCGATTAATTGGCATGGTGATTGTGTCGTGTCGGACAGAGTCCAGGAGTCAAGGGCTGTTGGCCCTTCTGGACCCGATACTATCGCGTTCGATGTACCACGGATCACGTATTCACAGGAGAGTCCCTTCCGCACGCATCGCTCACATTCTTGCAGTGAGTATTCGTATAATTGAACACACTGAAAACTTAGTGTCAGGCATGTTTGGAAGGTTAAGTGGGAAAACAACATGCCTTTACTTTTCGTTTGCGACAATGGATACATGCGACTTCTGTCTTCTTCCTACGCCTCGGGAACAGCGCCGCCAGAATCGAATCTTGGGAGGTCAGGTGGGACATGGAGAATAGAGAGAAATGAATTTGAACCGGAATTTTATACAAGGCGGTGGTGGCGATGAACCGGGCGACTGGTTCCTGCAACGCCGGTATGCCACAGTATTTTTTGTTTGTTCCTTCTGTCGACCGTTACGTGGGGATTCCACCAGCAAAAGCGGAAGACAGACCAGATGTCCGCGTCCAGCTGAGGTTTAGCGTGGAATCGAGGACAATGATACGTAACTCAAAGTGTTCGTGTGACATTCACTGCGTTCAGCCGCAGCATGGCCGAGCGCGTATTTTCGAGTTTCAGGGTCCAGACCAGGCCCGGGAGTTGCTGCACGATCGGGGTTTTGAATTTCCAGTTGTAGACCTGTGCTGCAACATGAGGTTGGCTAGACGGGACCTAGACCGGCCTAGACCATGTTTTGATCCCGTCTACTACGCCCTGGACCATTCCAGTGAACGCAGTGAATGAGAACCCATTTACATGTCCACCTGGGCCACGGAAGCCAAATTTAATGCGATATCGAGATTATTGCTGCTTCAGTACTTCCTTGATCTGCCCCAAAGACTGGTCAGGAAATCCTTGCGAGCACAATGGGGACCTAGATTACGGCCACCTTTGTCCCTACTACGGGCCTTCAGTATGCTCCGGGATATCCGGCGGGTGTCACCGGGGATTCCCACTACTCTCGATCATTCGCATCCGGATTTTCGCCGTTCTCGACGGAGAATGTGAGACCCTAAGCTTCTTGATCGATAGCCACTCACCGAAGTTCTCGAATCATGTCATCCCCAAACTTGCTTATTAGCTTTCATATTCTGTCACATTTGTTTCGGATTCTCAATATTTCTTTGGCGCTAGTACCTCGACAGGGCGTGCGGGATCTTCACCATCAGGTGCTCGGGTGCAGAATAGAGAGCTTTAAGAACGTAGTTACATGCGGAGAGAACGATAACTTGGATCAAAATGAAAGCTGCTCAGTTTGACTGCATCGATGTATTAACTACTCACTTACCATAGGAGCTGCCAACCCAGGCGTTTCAATGGTCGTTGATCTTTCTAAATTTTGCATGAGGGTCAGGGGCACCGGAAAACACTGACTCATGTAATTCTGTGAAGCGTGTGGAATGAGACGGGCTTAACCGGACTGCATACGTATTAACAGCACACAATGTCCGGATCATGTACACCTGGTGGACCCTATACGGCATTCCACACTGACTAACCTGTGCCCTGAATAGAGAGAAGAAGGACCGCTCCGGGGCATGATCAAGGCGGATGGAAGCATGATGAATCGCCCGTGGGTCAGCAAGCAAAAGATGTGTCCCGTAGGAGACCGAGGCAGCGAGGCCTGGAAACACTGGGAGGACCATCCGCAAGTCCTCCTACGATCTGAACGGGCTGGAAAAATCGCTGTAATGTGGACCGACGCGGCGGGGCTGACATGGTTCTTCCACCCCCTTATATCGCGGTGCGCGAGGCGCTCCGGGTTGCTTCTAATTTATATTTAATAGGCAGATGCGCGATGCGCGTCTTTTGATCATGAGATCATGCCCAAGGTGTAGGAACACTGACATTATCACGCGGTCGGGTCAAGAAGATCCGCCAGGTTCCTGGCGTTGGCACGAAGAATGCTGAAGACGAGTACCCCACTAAATCAGGATGTACTTCCAAGTAACAGCAAACGGGTTGGGCTTGCAGGTTTTGTCTGTTCTTCAAAACATCCACAACTCTATCGCTGATTTATTGAAAACCGTCCAGATGTCCCATCGCACGTCTGCCAGTTGCATGGGAGCTAGAGCGCGTCCGCGCTGCACCACGCGGCTCCGGACTTCCCGGTGCTTGCCCGATACCGCGCAGCGACCGGTTGTACTCCCGCCAATCTTCTGGCTGGGTGGTATGTTTACAACCCCCATGTTTTTCTTGGCCATGGGTAACGTATTGATGCACACCAAGCCCAAGAATATCCAGGGTTTCTTTGCCCTCAAGGACCTGTTTCGTGTGTCTTCTCCCTTCCGTTGTTCCAGGTCAACTTCCCCGCCCCGTCTTGTCTCATCGCGATACAGCGGGAGATGGCTCGGTCTGCTTTGAAAGTGGTCAGATGAATTGGAGTTGCGAGCTACGGGACCGCACAACGGAATGTGACCCACCAGATTGACCTTCCCAGAAGGCACCTGTCCTCCGAATTCCTTCACCAGCTGTACAGTCTAAGTGCTATACCGTTTGTCGCGTCACCCGAGACGGATTATTGAGGAGATAATTGCTTGAAAAATGTCAGACACTGACACATGGGACGGACGGACGAGGAGAAACAATGAACCCGGATTGGATCATTGTGAATACGGTGCTGGGCAAACGCCCTGTGGTCGAACATAGTGCATCCCAAGCTGGAAGGAATTAGAGACGAACCTACATCTGGCTTTCTGACAGGACTTCCCCACATTTACCCGGCTGCCGATGTGCATTGGCTCAGGGGCCCCCCGAGACGTGGTGGAGTACGACTCACACGACAATATCAGTTTGGTTCAAAACTTCGCCAATAAAATAATGAAGGGGAAATCCAGCAGAGAAAATGACGGTATACTGTTGAAGAATGGTCCAGTCTATCTTTCTTCTGCATCTTCTGCATGAAGAATTGGGCGAAGTCAATAATGGGATGTCCTTAGCACCGGTTGTGTGCAGGTCAAACCAGCAAGTCATGAAGGCCGACGAGCTCACCCGCATCATAATCGTTATTTGCGTGTGCAGCACGGGGCTCTGTGTCCTTCTGTTTTGTTATATACAGAGCGTGCTCAGCAAATCTTGTGATTTCAGGAGATTTGAGCGGTGTGATTTGTTGAGAAAGGCACCGAAATGGAATAGACCTCATACCTGTTTTCCGGCATTCCGTACTCACCGCTTCCGTAAGACTAAGGAAGATATTGCTTTTGGGGGCCGCGATGACGGGCTTGAATATGGTTGATTTCGAGGAAGTCTTGAGCCAGTGGAAGCCTATTGGCTCTCTGTTTCGGGGATCTGTGGCGGCCAAGAGGGTCAGCAACAGCAGAAGGGAGTCGAGTCACGAAGGCGACGAAGGTGTATACAAGTATTGTGGTGAGAAGGACTGTTTCACGCTCGAGTGTGACCTCCACCGAGGTGGCTGTCAACCAAAACCCCGATGGAAAAGGTTACAGTGAAAGAGAAGTTGCGGCAGAATCACTGAAATTAGGTCTCGGTGAAAGAATGTCGCCGTCGAAGCTATTGCCGCAATCCCAATTTAGTGGGCCAGAAGGGGCAAAAGGATTTCTTGCGTCGGCTGGTGACCAGTCGAAATCAGCATCAACGAGTTGCGGGCGGGAACATCATGTTGGTGCGGCCCAGAATGGTGCGGCCAGCACGTCAAACAGTGAAAATATTCCCGTGCCATAAAGCCTTCGGCCGAGTCTCGCGGACCGCCGCCCTCTCTGCGACGCGGGATGACCGCAAGGACGAAAGATAGGTGATTTTTTTGTGCCGGTGCAGAGCTTGAGCTGAGCAGATCATATGGCGGGCGGGTTAACGGCAATATCGAATCGATCAAATCGAAAGGTGCATTCTGAAAGGACCATGAGGATATCGCACGCGAAGTTGATTGCGGGGGAAGGCGAGGTTGACGGTTGTGCCGGCTGTCATTCACATCCTCCTAGGGCGTATCCTCGCCGTCGCGGTGTTTCCACCAGATTTGGAGGTGTCGCATGTCGTGCAATCTCTGAAAGGCTCTTACGTGTGAGCCACCATAGATGGTGGGACTTTGTCACTTTGACAAGTGCCTGACTTATTTCAATCGGAAACGAATTGCATCTGCCGGCGGGGAACGCCAGAAAATGCATTTGTCGACCGCGCCGGTCATGTTGGCGTCATTCCTTGTGTGTGGCGTGGCCAATTCCGGTGGCCCACACGGAGTAGGCTAGCTCCGAATGCCGCTCGTATGGGTCTCCGAAATCACATTACCATTGGAATATTCCGGTGAGATCACTGGAACTGACATGGTTTCTTTGTATACAGTCCAGGGACGTCGTGAGCGTTTTCAAGTCGTTGCGGGTAACAATCTACCAGTGATGGGATGCCCGAAGCACGGATTGTGTACGAGCCAAGACCACAGAAACCACGAAGACCGCTCGTCGAACTGACCTAGATCATTGTGGTGCGCACGATTTGTGGATTTCGGTACACCCAAGTTGAACATGGCTAGTACCGTGGTAGGTATGCTCCGGGGGTCAAATTCGAGTGCCCCGGTTCATGTACGGGTAGAAATTCGGGGCAAACGGTGCTGGTGCATCCGATTAACGTACATAAATGAACCCCCGGTGAAATTCTAGGAGTTCAAAAGGCCTATCGAGGGATTTGGATCAACGACGTCCGAACCACGAGAAGCCGCACCGAAGAAAAGCAGTGGACTCGATGATCCGTTTCTGGGGACGAGGACGAGAACAAGATAGGTGGTCTGGAAAGATAGGATCACGATTATACTATATAGACGGCCAGGGGTAAAATCTCTATGTCTTTATTTCAGGACCAGAGAGAAATCGCAAGGCAGTCTTCCTTGATCAATGTGACCGATATGCAATGGCGTGGGTCGAAGAGAAGTGCGGCCAGGAGACCCGGTTCACGGGCACGGCCGTCGATTCGACGGGTGAGTGACGGGCACGGGCCGTTGCGTAACGGCCCGTCGAGTGGTTGGAAATTTTCTTGACGGAACGGGACGGGCGACGGGACGGGCGTGGCGGGTGCACGGCTGTTCTCGAATTCATAAAAGCCGCTAATCTTTCCAACTTGGTGTCATATTCCCTTGCAGCATGTGTGATAACAATGTTCCAGCTCGGGGATTCGATGTTGAAGAACTAAACCACTCGATATAACCAATTTGTCCAATTCAAGAGGCAACTGGACGCCGCAATAGACCTAAAGCTTGGTTAGAGGTCTCTTATAATTTTTTTCAACCACCGAAAGCTAACGAAATGAGTACACCATTAATGAGAAAGTTGAACATCAACGGGATTCAACTCAGCCATCGCGCCAAGATATGAGGGCCTTTAATCTGCGAGGGGCCGCGCTGGTCACATTTTCTGGTTAGAAATGTGCTTATTAGCGTGGGAAAAACACAACTCGCTCGACGGCCGTCACGGCTAGACTCGTAACCAGTCTGCAACTGCGGCATATCTAAGTGCAAGCACTTTGCCGCAGGCAGACTGGTACAACTCGGGACAAACAACTCACGCGCGCGGGGAGTTTGAAATTTTAGGTGGGGCCGATCGCGGCATCAAAGTTGCTGTGCACTTGCGATCAATTCTCGAATAAACTCCGAGGCCTAGTGCACGATCTTCAGAGGGCTGATTGAAATTCTGAAGAGACAGACTTTAAGGATAAAGTTTTTAGATCCTTGTATTCCTTTTACCCAAAACATTTTGACTTGAATTGAGGCCAGAACAGAGGCCATCATAAATTTCAAACTCCTCGCGCAGGCCAATTATTTGTCCCGAGTTGTACCAGTCTGTACCAGTCTGCCTGCGGCAAAGTGCTTGCACTAAGAAATGCTGCAACGGCAGACTGGTTACGAGTCTACGTCACGGCCGTCATTCAACGGGCCGTCGGGATGAAGACCCGTCCCGTCACCGTCCCGTCGAGAACTGTGGGAAATCCTCGACGGAACGGGTACGGGTCCCGTCGAACCGTAGTCTGGTCCGTCGCGACTAGGGCCCTGTAATTTAATCGTGTTTGTAAACCGGTTTGTAAACCAGTGTTTATAAACCGGGTTTTTAATGTTCGGGGCGGAATGCCCTGTTTATAATTATTTCGGGGGTTCCCGGGACCGCCCCAGGTGCTCGCATGACGGCAAAATTTCGGCTCTTCACGCCTGAATCTGGTTGGACTGAACAATGTCGATGCTACAGATGATGCTGACAGTCTCACTGGCTCCTTTTCTCCAAGACACTGGATCCACACCGCAATGGAGTTGTCATCACGCTACCTTTTTTCCAGGGATTTGTTGGCGGATAAACCCCTTGACATCACAGATGCCATCCGGAGCCCTTCAGGATGGTCTACAGGAGCCGCAGTGGGGTGAAAAGGGTGAAAAGACCGCGGGTAAGAAGGTTCGGGACAGGGAAGCGGATAAACTCGAATTTGGGACACACTGTTTATAAACCGGTTTATAAACGCCCTGTTTACAAACCGGTATTTAAAACATGTTTTTAATTGTCTGGGAATAACTTACAGGGCCCTAGTCGCGACGGGCACGACGAACAGCCCTAAGTAGTCCCGAGACGCGAGCATCAAAGTAAATGGGTGGGTAAAGCTTTACCTGACGGAGGGCGAGACGAGAGAAAGAATTGCCGAGCCATTGGCACATTGCAGCATTGTCAAGGGCTAGGGGGGGCTAGAACTTGCAGATCCAGAACTGAAGAAGAAAAGCGGAAGGAAACTTCGAAGATTACGCGATTCGGCGCGTGACAGTCCACGCACACGCAAAACAAAGGCGCGCCGACCGCCGACTCCCGCTTCCGCCGCTCCAAGAGGCACGAATAAACCGCAAGAGTAAATTTGCTAACTATGTTTTGCACGTTTTATCTATGTGCATAGAGACCGTCCGTTTTCTGATTTTTTATTTCTTTTTCCATTTTCAATACGCCCACACGTCTCGTTTCAATACACCCTCCGCAGCCTATCCGCAAAGCGCTGGCGGGTCGCTATATGGCGCTTGCGGCGGTCGAGGAAGCGGAACTCGAGCGCCATCTTGAGCGGCGGGGCGATCCCGGCCATGGGCCGCGGCGTGTAGAGCTTCGTGGGGACGAGCGGCGGCGGGTGGATCGCCGCGAGGCCGACGTTAGCCGCGTCGAGGAGGTCCGCGATGGCGATAGGGCCAGTTGCCTCGCACGCGCTGTAGACGGGCGGCGTCGAGGGGCCAGAGCTGGAGCTGGCGCTTGAACTCGAGGACGACGACACGGACGGGGGCGTGGGGATGCCGCGGATGAGCGCGGGGCTGAGGAGCCGCACCGAGAGGATGGCGGAAGGAGTGAGAATGGGTGACTGTGGTTGTGCGCGCACGGGGACTGGTTTGACGATCACAGGTGCAGGAGCGCGCGGCAGCATGTCCGCGAGCGAGAAGCGCTCGATATTGAGGACCGCCCTGCGCATCTGGGCAAGGCTCGGACGAGTGCTGGGGTCCGCGGCGAAGCACCAGCGGAAGAGATCGTTCGCCGCAGGCGTGAGCTGGAACGCGTCGAGGAGATAGGTACCCGGATCGGCGCGGTACGCGGTGTACTGAGCGTCAGAGTCGTCTGCGATGCCCCACGGGATGGCGGTGGTGACGAGGTTGAAGAGGGTAATCGCGGCCGCCCAGAGATCGGACTCGTGCGGCGAGTACATCACGCAGTTCTCGTCGGCGCATTCTGTGAAAAGGATGTCAGTGTGGGCGAAACGGGTGGGGAGGCGAAGAGACAGACCAGGGCTGATGTACGCGAGAGTCCCGCATCTGAAGACGTCCGAATCCTCCTCGTTCGTTGCTAGCCCGAAGTCTGCGAGTCTGATATCGCCCGCAGAGCTGTACAGGAGATTTTGCGGTTTCACGTCGCGGTGATAGACACCCTTGGCGTGACACTGTTCAACAGCGTCCAGGACTTGGATGAACGCCTCGCGGACTAGAGCCGGCCTGTCCACATAGAGGTGTCGGTTGAGGATTGCGTCGAGCATGTCGCCGCCGGTGCAGAGATCGAGCACCATGAAGACGAACTCGCCATCCTCGCCGTCCGTGAAGACGCGGTGGAAAGTGACAACCCCGGGCTGATGTCTGACAGCCGCATGCATGCTAAACTCCTGCTCCAAGATTTCCGTGGCTTGGGATCCAGCAACGTCGTTCCGCATGCACTTCACCGCGTAGTAAACGGGGTCTTCCGATGGAGAGGTAGTATCAAGAGCTTTGTAGACCTTAGCGAATCCGCCACAGCCGAGGAGTTGCACGAGCTGGAGGTATCCTTCGTCAACGAAGGCGCCGGTGAGGTCTGGGAGAAGGTGGGAGGGCGGGAAAGAAGACATGGCTGATGGAGGGGGAGAGCGGTGGGAGAGAGGATTGAGAGGATGGGAAGGCAAGTAACAGAGATTTTTAGAGGATAGAGCAAGAGTGCGTCCTGAGATCAACTCAGGGACGTGGTGGTAAGAAGGATAAAAGTGAAGAAAGGAGATCTGCGACATTGAGACAATGTTTGTCCGAGAAAACATGAACATCCGCGCCGCCATGTCTCAGTGTTAGAAGAAGCGAGGCCCGCAAGGAGGCAAGTTTTCAGGCCAGTAGAGAAGGATGCATTGGAGATGTATAGCGAGCCAAGAAGCTCATGTTCGAACAGAATCCCAAAAGCACCAGAAGCAACAGGAGCTTCGAGAGCGTTTGGAGTAAGTCGAGAAGAAAATTACCAGGTCACGAGACAGACGCGTCGCGTCAAAGGAAGGCAAATAGGCGACAACACATAGTTCTTACTGATATAATTTTTGGAGCATAACCTCAATAAATTCATATATTCGAGGCGCAGATCTTCGGTTACAGGGTGGTCTCCTCTCGTGTTGATAATGTCGGAAAGGTTCATGTCTACAGTTCCGGTATCAATGGAGACCCAGAGCGGGTGCGGTTGCGTATCTAGAAGGCTTGCAGTTGAGTGCGGTTTATCCATCCATGTTTTCGTGTTTCTACTCGAATTTCAAGACTTGAGTGGGGTCGTAAGGTAGTGTTACAATAAGCTACATCGGAGTCCATTATGTCTCATGAGAGTCGGTTTGCGTTATCTTCCTTCAGTGTCGTGTTTTCCCCTCCTCGTTTATTGAGATCACTGCGAAACTCAATACTAAAAATGCTGGCAAGCTTATAAATGAGTAACGCACCATGAAATCAGACCATGCCGGCTCCTCGTCATCTCTTCCGGGTGGAGGCGCGAACTTGGGAGGAGGTATGATGAAGCGGACGGTCCTGCATTCGATTGGGGGCGGGCTCTCGCGCGTGCGGGATTCCGCAGGTGCCGCGAGCCCCACCGGGAGGTTGGGCTCGTGCGGCGCATCGGGAATCGGGACCTCGGGGAGCACGAGCGAGTTGCGCTTGCGCGTCCGGCCTGGTTTAATGGCCTCGTCACCCTCCGTCTCGAGTAGGGGACGTGGATCGCGCGAGACCACGCGCCGCAGGCGTAGGGCACCGCTCCGGCGCTGCTCTGACACGGCGCTCGAATCATCTGGGAGGAGTGGAATTAATTAGCATGGTACGGGGGATGTGATGTGAATCAGGGTGGCGCACTTGAAATGCATTCATCGTGTTTCTCGAGGAAGGGGATGGGTATGAACAGAATGGTACTGACACCTCTCTGGGACGAATCACGCTGTGAGACTTCTCGGGCAAGCACAGGACAGGAATGAGCTCACGACGATGATGTCCACACATGCCGATGGATAGTGGCGCACCTTGCGCTTCCGCTCCGGTGGCGTGAGCGACGGCGAATATGTGGTGGACTCGGAAGACGCCCACGAGGAGCACGATGCGGTAGAGTCGATGGATGGGTGTGTCTCGAATGAGCCCGACTTAGTAGAGCTCTTTGGCAAGGACACGGGAATGGACTCTGCAACAGTGGGAGATGACTTGGATTTCCGGGCGTTGCGCGAGAACGAGGCTAAACGCTTAAAGGGGACGGTGAAGGTCGTCTTCTTGGTGCGGGTGGTGGGGGTGGAAGACATGTGCGGATATAGGGGTTCAGATGAGTCCCTTTATATGCAGTGGCAGCACTGCACCGCGGAAGCGCCCCGATCGAGCCTAGACCCCGCCTTGGCAATGTCTTGCCTGCCTCCGAAATAATTCCTCGAAAATTATCCCGGAAATTGGAACGTTCGGCGACCGGGTGGGGCTTGGGGGTAGGTACCAATATGTTGACCGCGGGCTGCACCAGCTAGAGAAGAATCCCAAGTCGAACTAGCAGGGTCAAGGTGATTATCAGCATCGCCACCGTGATCGGCGTCTAGCCTAGCCCCTGTCTGGAGCGCACTGCCTCGGTACATATTGGGCGTATACGACATTAGTTGATGATTTCGTTGAGGGCTAGTTTGACAGCAGGTTACGAGTGTGCAATTTCAGCTTAAAGATTGAAAGGCTGCAAATAATCTATCTATAACTCACACAACATCCAATATTCTGTCGGTGGTCTGCATATTTCATGGCGGTGACTCCGGTGAGCCTTATGCCAAGACTCTCTCGGCATTTGAAAACTTCCGCAGTGACGCGGTAGAAGTCTTGGACAGTATTGAATTGCAGCTACTCCGACACTAGAGGAGGTCAGTCGAACATAAACCGACAGCCGTGCAATTTATCGAAATCAGGTGATGTCAGGAGTTTCATCTCGTGAATTCGAGAGGGCAAGCAACAGAACATGCCGTATCATGGTGAGCCGTAAGCTCCAACATGGGTGCGGTGGCGTCGTTGTCAGGGCATTCGGATTCCCAGAATTAGGGCTCATTCGAGTGACGGTTGGAAGGCGCGAGCCGGCTAGCATCGGGTATGTGAAATTGGCCGACGATTTGGTATAGCATATGAAAAAGAGTCGAGAGGCAAAACGACAGTCGATAAGGATCATATAAATTGAACGGGTAAAGAAACAAGATCTTACGCCCAAGACACGAAGGATTCAATGAGCCAAGGATAAGTTGGATATACGTAGATGCCGAAGTGGAGGCGACGCCCCGCCCGAACGAACACTTGGCTACAGAACAACAACTGTTTTCTGTCTCGTGTTTGTGGGATCATTTGCAGTGTTTCTTCGAGGCGAGAGTTGAGAAGAAAGGAAGAGGCGTCACTGGTAGAAAATCAAAATTCAGTTGTATACAGATCTCATTCGCCACGGGAAAGAGGACTCGCATCAGTGCATTTCTCGAGTCTTCTACTCCACACGGGCCACCTGCTCTTCCAGCCAATTCCAGAGCGCCTTACAAGCGGCAGGGTCCGTGGAAGATGGCGGGAGCGTGCCGATGCGGGCCCACGGTTGTAGGAACTTCAGCAAGGAGAGTAGTAAGTCAGCCTGTGCCCAAATTCGACGAAGGAGATGCTTACCCCACCGTTGTGGGATGCCGCCTCCCTCGTGGTTCCGGCCCAGAGTTGGGTGAGGGCACCCATCGGAACGGGATAGCATATCATCGACTACGGAATTTTAGGTCTCTAATATAGGCTCGAACCGAGGAACACGCACGATCAGCTTGATCTTGATCTGGCTCTTTTCATGGCGCGCCAACTCCGTCCTAAGGTTCCCGGGATTGAGGGAGATGGATACGATCCCTTGGTCCCCGTATCTGCGCGCCAGCTCATTGCTGACGAAAACGTTTCCCTGTTCTGGGATAAGAACAAGCCGGAACGCGGGGAAGGAGTGGACACACTAATTTACTCTGGCCGTACAAATATACGGCCCCTGCCTTCGTGCGCGCCGGGCCATCCAACAGCGTGTTGTAGTTGATCCCGTCCTTCTGGGGATGGAACAGCGCACCACTGGACGAGGTGTGGATGATGCGTGCGGTGTTCCCCGCGGCGGCTGTCGCAAGAAGGGTTGGGAGTAGCAATTTAGTGAAGTAAAAGTGGCCTTGAATCGGCAATGAGAATAGCACTGCAGGCCAATAATAAATACTGGTACCCAGAACATTCGTTCCAAACACTAGGTCGATGTTTTGCGAGGTCAACTGATCGAGCGGTGGCCACTGGGGACCACAGAATGAGGCAAAAAACCACTATGAGCGTAATGAGTCGAAGTAAAGGAACGGTGTTGAGGTGATAGTCACATTTATAGGCCGGGACGATTTACCATGACACCCCTGGCGCATGGTTAGTGGAAGGGTGGTGTAATCGCAGGATGTTCGTACCCATTATTGAACAGTACATTGAGTTGCGTCTCTTTTCTATTGATCAATCATCCATGAGTATACGTGCTCGGGGGTTTTTTCTTTTTGCGCGCACTGTTTGAACTCCTCAGCCGCCTGCTTAACGGAGTTGAGGTCGGCCAGATCCAAGCGAATGAATTCCGCTGTTTTCCCCGTTTGAGCTTTAAGATCCTTGATGGCCTCCATGACCCTCGACTCGGTCCGTCCGGCGATATAAACTTTGGCGTTGTGCTGAAGGAGCGCCTATGAACGGATGAGTTCAATCGCGCATATAACGGCGGGTCGCACCTCACCATGACCGTTTCCTTCCCAATGCCTGGTCCTCGTCAGTGGATACAGACGATATAAGGCTTTCAAACCACCTGTATTACCCCCAGTGACGATCATCACCTACGAGGAAGTTGGAGAAGGTTGAACCACAAGAAGGAGGTGGCATTACCTGACCAGTCAGATCTGGAATCTCGTTCACGGACCACTCCGGCTTCGGCGGGAAGAACATAGACCAGGTCGAACCCATTTCAAGAGACTGAAGATTTGGGAGATCGACACGCGATTTTTTGGTCTCCTTATACTGCAATCCGAGTCGGCTATCAGCCGGAGCCCGGAACGTAATTGAGAAGACGTTCCGGGCCGTTGACGTCCACTGTGGTGACTCCAAGGCCAGGGACGCTGCCGTGTCTACTAACTTTATGGTGAGCGCCTTCGTGAAGAGTTTGTAATCCGTGTTTTAATGAAATGGGTCTGTAGTTTGAGATTTCGGCCCTGTCGTCCTCCCGCCGTGACCTTCGATCCCGAGTCACTCCACCTACGACGAAATGCATATCCAGTCAACAAGAACACAATGGGTAGCTCCGCGGCCCTCACTCTGCGTCAACAATTGACTGACGGACTTTGTGCACATCCCCGTTTCCGCTGGCGACGGCTATTTCCGCCTCCTGATCAACAAGTCCGGCGCCCGCGTCGTTCCACGTGAGATCGCTCTCCCTCAGCTCTGCGCACCCGCACGGCGCGTCGGTCGTGACGGTGCCGCCCGAGTTGCTGGTGAAGAGCGGGTCGGTGGCGGCGACGACGGCCGCGTGGGCGAGCTTCTACGCGGCGTTCCCGTTCTTGAAGGTCGTGCAGATGGTCCCCGGCACCAGTACCTGGGGTACGTGGGCGCTGAATCGCGCGTACAAGCTCGCGGGCGGGGAACAGACCGCAGCGGAGTTGAAGGAGCGGTATTCGGTGTATCGCAACCCCCCATTGGGTCGGTGGGTGTACGGACTGCATACAATCTGGAATAGGACGCGAAGCTGGGTAAAGGGAGGGATTTATTTCACGCGCGACAGGGAATAGAGCCTCAGAATCACATCGCTCCCATCTTTCCCACAAATCGCAACTCCAGTCTATATTCATCTCGAGAGTCCGGTACTGCATTGTGTTGTATCAAACAAAGTCCGAATACGCAAAAGTCCGAACACACATCCAGCACACGCACGGCCATCTCTGCCGACTCGGGGTATAGGGGATATGGTCTGACGCACGTCGTTTCGCGACCGACAGACAGATCGGCAAGGACACAATTTGAGCGTTTCACTCGAATTGTGAACCACGCAGGGATCTGTCAATTTCAACGGGGGCCATACCCGTTTGATCCCTGGGGGACATTGACGTCGGAGGGGAGGAGAAAACGGGCGCTACCGTCAAGAATTTATCAAATAGCATGGCCCCGAGACGGGCGCTACCTCCCTGCGCTCATCGCCCAATCGGCCGTGCGCCATATCCTGTCGCTCTCGGAGCTGATGCTCGTGTTGGAGCTTTTAGTCGGCAGCGGAAGGGGCCGTGGCAGCCATTCTGCATGCGGGGTGCGCCTGCGCGGGGACGGGTTCGCGCTGACTTCGAACTGCTCCGGGACGTAGAGCTGCAGGCCCTGGACGTCGGTCTGGGGAGGTCAGGTTAGGGTCTTGGTTCGGGGTGGAGTGGAGAGGAGGGGACGTACGGCGCGGCGGACTTTGATTATGGCGTCGGGTGAATGCAGGCTGTCGCTTTGCAAGGGCATCTCCTCGAGGAGGTTGTTCCATTCTTTCCGGGCGATGAGGCTTAAGAAGACCCGGTATAAACATGTGAATGCGGCCAATCATCGAATACGCACGTCGAAATCAGACAGATGGAGTAGAGTTTGGAGAGTGAGAAGTCCCAGATGAATTGCCTGGGACGGTGAGTCCAAACGAGTACACCAGGCTACGAGAGAGCGACCCACAGAGACGTGTTCTGCCGCGTGTTTTCAGCATCAATGGTATTTCATGAGGGAGGAAGCCTGCGCACCGGAATGAGGAGAAAGACCGAGATGTCCGCGATGGCCGCAAACGAAGTCAGCGTCCCCGTCTGGACCGTGAAAAATATGATCTTGTCCACGACCGAGTCCGTCCGCGTCCGGAACCCGGTTTTGTTCGTCCACTGTTGGGACATTAGACGCACGGTTAAATTAAATGCAATGCGTCTAGAACTCACGAGGAAGTTCACGAGGAAGGCGGTGATGAAGAGGTCCGCAAATGCCATCGAGGTCAGCCAGAGCGCTAGTAAGCCCTCGATGTTGGCGAGATGGGAGAATTCCTTGAAGCGGATGAGGTTTGCGGTCGCCGCCACGCTGGCAACTATCGAGCGTGCACTCAACATCCAGCTGCGCGGAATGTGCTGGAGAACATACCCAAGGAAGTAAATGCGAGAAAGACGATGATCAGAGCAAGCCACCTCGACTTAGTGACCATCCTGATGCGCCATGCCATGAATAGTTGGGTTGGTGTCGAAATCAGCGACTGATCAGATGATGGTCAGCGGGCAACACCAAATTTAAGATAAGCGCTGACTGTCACTATGGGATCTGACGCACTGTGAGTCTCTGCCTTCTGAAAGCTGTGAGGTGATCATTAACATACCGGCAGCAAGAACTGGATTGTGGTACTTCAGCTTCGCGTTGTCAGGACTTTGGGGGGACTCACGGGTGGGAGCATTGACGGTGACCAGTGGGGAGTCTGCAGCACTGTGAGGAAGGGAGGGTGGGGAGAGGTCAAGGTACACACTGTGCAGGGAAATGAGCGGTTCGTAGATGAGGCCAACGTCGCAGATGGTGTTGACGATTTCCATCACGATTAAATAATATATCTGTGTTGTATGAGCGTGGTTCGGAGCGAGACGGTGGGTGGATTTGGCGCACAAGATATCGAATCCATGCAAAATCGCTACAGGATGCGCTCAGAACAGGGAGAAGCAAACTTGGAGGAAACGCACGTCTTGTAGAGTCGAAAGTAAGAGTGAACCTGCGCGGAGATGAGTGGGGAGGGCCACGAGGAGAGGATCGTCCGACCTGCACGATGAAGACACCCAAGAGCATCGCGTTAAATACAACACCAAAGAAGAGCGGCGCAAACCTGCAGAAGGCGAGGTGAGCGACTGCCAGTTCTACGAAAAGACGCGAGCACGCACATGAGCGCGAAACTGGGGGGACCCGGGGACTCGCCTCGAGGGACGGCCATGGAGAGTAAAGCCAAAAATTTGCGGACGTAGATGTGGTTATAAGCCTGTCATCCCTTGATCATGAAAGTCAAGACGCTGTTCGAGACCATCAAGATGTGTCGCTGATCTGATCATATGCTCCGTGTTGATCATCATCAAGTGTGATAGGGGGACGAATGGATATGCCTGGATATGCCATGAGTAGTGTAGTCTCCCTAGTCAGACCATATAGAGTTTTTTTTTTTGAGGGAGGTGAAAAAAACTTGGCTATATGGTCTGATTTTACTTACGCATCAAAAACCGGGAGTCCCATTCCGGATAAGGATTTGATGTTAGAGTTAGCGGCAGATGGACTGGCAAGGAAGGTCATGTTGGACCTAGAGGACATATTCATACATTATGATAGTTCTGCCTTACAAAATATTGCACAGTGAATTTGGGTGTGTGGTTCACCTTTTCAGCTAGCTGATCATGTGGCTGTGCAAAATCTTCCCACGGCAATGAGCCACGAACTTGGAATTATCTAGAGGCTTACGCTGAACTAGATTAAAATGAATACAAGGAGATACTCAGATATATGTTTGTATTTTCCAGACACTTTACAGGACCTGAATAGGTACTGTACTATCAACAACCGGGATACCAGCCACCTGAGCATTTATGCCCGGTTCTCGAGAGCCATACCCTGCCTATGCAATCCACCATAGGCTATAATGAAGGCTGGTATCCTACGAGTAGTTGAACACCATTTTCTCGATTTTACACGAAGTGCCGATGAAGCGGCGAATTTATTTCCGCCGGCATCCCCAACAAGACCAAATACTGGGAAACCGGCCACCCCGCTATTTAAGTTCCACAGGCGCAAACTTATGGCAATTTGGTTCAGGAATTATACAGGGACAGTCTAGGGACTATTCTGTATGGTTGGGGTTTAGATACATGCAATGGAGTGGGGGAAAATATGTGCTTGTGATGGATGCAGGACCTCCGGAATCGCAGACAATCGACTACCCAGGTGCTGCATCGGGCCCAACAGCGGTGGCGGCCAAAAATGAGGTACATATCATTCAATACGAAGTATTCAAACATACTGGGGTACCTACCCGTATACTAAGATGCCGATAACTCCCCAAAAAAATCCAAATGTCTCGGGTACCGAATTTTGGTGGTTTGGGGTAGAGGACAGCAGTGAGAAGGGAATTAAGGGAGGGAAAAGTATGATAACACACCAGACCGTAGGATGCCCAACGCAAATAACCCTTGCCCAATTCCAGACCCATAGCATCGACGGGTCGCCCGGTGTGTACGTGGCCGGCCTGAGCCACTCAAGACTGAAGTCGAGGTGTATCCGGGCCATAGCAAGAGTTGGTGGGGTGAGCACATGCTGAATGCTCTCAGAGATAAATGCCGTGAGTCGTGGGAGTACACTGAGCCCAGGAAGTCGTCGAAAGATGGTGAACTGGTAGAGAAAGAGCGAAGACAATCATGTGCGGGGTAAGAATCCGGCGTTCGGAGCGTCTCAGCCGATACTGCACGTGCCATAACTTTTGATCTGAACCCCACTTTCGGTCGAGAAACACTATGGACCATCGTTAGAGGTCCTATTTCTTCCCCAAACCACAGCCTCACACATTTCCGAAGGTCCTGACTCGATAGAGGCCAAGTGGCTGGTATCCTAGTTTGGCCGGTATCCCAGTCGGTGATAGTACTTCAGATGTGGCGGAAGGATGACTCCCGGATTATTCTACTGAGAAACCCGGTTTTCAATGGAAACCCCATGAAAAAAATGGTGTTATTTGGAAACCCGGATATCGAGAATTCTCCGCGGCTGGATGCCGGGTAGGTGCCGGCACTGCCGAGATGGCAGCCCGGCATCATCTTCTACTTAGGGACCTGTTAATTCACACGAACAAGTCCTCAACTTTGTGTAGCAGATCTTGTGGAATTGTGCATCCCCTGGATGATCTAGACCAGATTTTTTGGGAGCCAGAACTCAAATAAATTGAACATTGTTACAATATGATATTAGATATGTATTAAACAATAACTACAGAGGGCATTTTCATGTTTGCCCCTCCTGCCTACAGATGGTGTGCATTGGGAAGTCAGGATTTTTTGACAGGAGGGACAAAAGCAGACTCGAACTGGTCTGCATGTTAGTTGACTCAGAGTCTGTGTGAATGTGAGTGCGGCTGCTGCTCCTCACCCCTGCTCTCTCTCCCATTGTCGGCCATCTCAGGAGCTAGTTATTACAGCTGGTACAATGTTGACCTTTCTGTTTAGCAGGTGGGTCCATGATAAGATGCCCAAGTTCAGTGGCCCGGAGATGAAGAAAGACAGTGGCTGATTGAAGAGGTAAGTTATTTCATATCCTTAAGGAAATGAGTCAGCAAGATGAGAGTCAAAGGTGTGCCAGACAATGAACAGGTGATATAGAAGTTCCCTGAGCGCATTGGGAATATCCTCGCATTTCTCTCCGGGGAGGTGGGATAATTTCCAGAGCGGAAAATCAGTTACACAAAACCTGCCTCAAAGAGTGGGCCAACATGCACAGTGAAACAAAGAGAACAAACAAAGAGTATGGTCACAAGATGGGATACGAGTATAAGTATGAACACATTGAACTGCAATTTCGTTGTTGATCCGGCCTTGTTCAAACTCCGCCCAGTGATGCCGGAGGGGCTTTTGAATAGACTTTTCAAAGATTTCTCCGAAAAGGGGGGTTTTTATTGAAAGCCGGGTTCCTCGGTAGAATAATCCATGACTCCCGGCTTTTGATGCGCAACTAAATCTAGCAAAAAATCTAGACTTACAATGAGTAGTGAGTCCTAGCCTGATAAGATCGGCCGTAACCGTGAGGTGTTGGTCGTTGGTTTGAATCCCACGCAACCACCGGATTACAGTACAGGCCCGCTAATTTCGACTCGAACACCCTCGACGGCATGACTGATGATCTTTGCTTCGGCAGACCGGGTATCCCGTACTACTACGAAAAAAAACGTGGATCGATGGAGTCCCCCGGTCACTCACTCATTGCTCCCTCCGCTTTTTCTGGGAATTTTCGTTGGTTTACTCTATGAAATTTGGGCTTTCGAGGCCTGATTTACGCGGACTTTTGACCCAAAATATTCAATTTTTCTCCCCAGTGCCCTTTTTGAGCCGATTTGGTGCCCATTAATGATTAGGTCGGTTTTCGCCGCGCGAAGGTGTCACTGCTCCTCTTATCACATTTTTCTCTGTGGGATGGCAAATTGCCGGCACGCGACTTGCGCCCGCAGTTGCCTGCGCCAATTGATGCGTATCGACTCGGGATTCAAGACTGGATCTGGGTCGGATCGTGGAACACGGGTCATGTACATTCACCGGCGCGTAATACGTGGAAAGGATGCACAGATAGAGCCCTTGACAATTTCGATGCAATCAAATGTCGAATTGGCGAACTTGAAATGGGTGAGTTCAAGTCACGCATGGGCAGCAGGCGAGAATTCGTCTCTCCTGCGTTTATTAAATTTATAATTCCACAACTCGAACTACATACATATACAAGCCCTATCCTTAGAGAACCTCAAACAAACAACCTTACCGGCGCATTCGACGTCGTCACCCCAACCCTCCCCCGCTCCTTATTCTCCGCGTCCGAAAAGATGTACCCTCGCAGCGCGGTCCCGCTCTGATACTCAATCTGCCTCTCATCGCCACTGGGGTGCAGGCGCTTTACCTCCGCGGGGTACCGCCGGGACGTTGTGACGCCAAACGCGCCCTCGTACGCGGGGTGCAGGCGCACCTCCGCGGCGGCGTTGGAGGTGCGCGCGGAGAGGTCGAGCGCGCCGCCGGCGGCGAACGTTGGGAACGCGAGGGTGAGCGGGCCGTTCGATGTTTTGGCCGTGGCGCGGAAGGCACCGGGCGCGCCCTCCGGCGCCGCGAGGCTGATTTTCGCGGTGAGGATGCTGCAAGTCCCGCTGAGAATATATCAGGGGTAAGAAAGAGAGACTAGACTGACTGGTTGCTGGTGCGCATGGCCAATGTCGTAGGATGGGTAGCGTCGTCGAGGCTCTCGAGGCCGACCCGGACGTTGATCGGCGCGTTCGAGGTGGTCATGATTAGCGAGGACGAGGTGTTGAAGGTGCCGGAGATCCCGGCGTTGGAGGTCCGGAGGGACAATTTGGGAGCAAGGAGGGTCTGGAAACCGTGCAATATTAGTGGGGTTCAAACGGGGTTTTGGAGAGGACATACGTCTACGCTGATGGCGCCGTTCGAAGTGTGCAAGGTTACCTCGCCCGCGGAGAGAGACTACAGATTGTCAGAGGGGACAACCGCAACAGTGGAACCGTACTCACTTTTACATGCACGGCAGAGTTGGACGTCTGCAATGAAACAGACTTGAAGTCGACCGCACCCTTCAGCTTGCCGATATTGAGAGAGAAGTTGGGGAGGTACGCGATCAGACCCTTCAATTGCAATGGCGTGGTCGCCGCCGGCAGAACGAGTCGGATTTGCATGGAAGTTGCATCCCCGTGTCCCGCCCACCACACGCCTTTCGTCTGCAAAGTCATTAAGAAGAGTGAGAAGTATCCATACAACAGACACCCACAAATATTCCGACACCTCGCTCGCCGTTGTTCCTGGCTACGAGGCACGCCTTGATGTTTCCATTATGCGTGCTGCGGACTGACTCGACGGTAACGATCGCCGTGTTATTCAGCCGCGCCGAGGTCGTCACATCGAGAGTCCCAGTGAACAAGGGGGACTGCCCGAAGTTGTGCGTGCGGCGGTAGCGCGTCAGTAGAAGCACGGACCCGCTGTCTAGCGGAATCTCAAAAGACGCGCCCGCCGAATGGGGAATCGCGGGGTCGAGAGCAGACAGGGCGGCGTCTGAGCCAGCCCACGAGTCGACACCCACGCATTGGTCGAGCACCATATCCGATGCGGGGGGGATGTCCCAGCGGTCGTCCCAATGCACCTTTGGGAATGTGAGCCCAGCGAGAAAATTTAAAGGCAGGATTGCGCACCCAATGCCTTGGGGCGTTCAGAATAGTGTATATGCCTACGGCGAGCAGAAGGGCGACAATAAATCGACTTAGGGGTGACCGCCGGCAGACAACGGGCTGCGTATCGATGCGCACAGGCACGTAGATGGCCTGGTAGGAGACGGGGTGGGGGCTGTACTGCGGGGGGCCGACACCTGCCGGGGCGCTGACAAGGAGGGGTTGGCCTGCGTTCTTGCTCATTGAGGAGATTTGGAGAAGGGGAGGGGGGAGATTGGGCGATGTGTCAGGATACAGATCTTTTGACGGTTGTGGGTGACGAACTGCGCGCTGCGGGCTGCGGGTCCACGGGACGGGATCACTGGTGGCGTGTGGACACTACGGCATGTACTGGGAGACAATGGGAATGTGAACGGCAAGAAGGATTGAGCAGTTGAATAATTACGAGGGCCTCAGGAGCAGGATGTGGCAGCCTCATCGTCTTTTTTGCATCGAGCGGAAATGGAGGAGAGCAAACAAGATAGCAATGAAGCCAAAGAGAGTGGGCCGTGGTCGAGTCCACAATACCAGCTGATTCAATGAATTGGTGGGGCTATTTCATGTGGGCGCCGAAACCTTGAGAGAGCGATTGAGTGGCCACAATCGGAGATCCCCGGATAATCTCCCATCAATTGCTGCACAGCCACAGCATCTCGGGCCGAGGGCGTCACATGCCTTTCAACTGAAGCCAAATCAGCCGGAAACCCGAGTTGCTCGTTCGTCGTACCTAGGATTAATACAGTCCAGGAAGCCAAAGAATGAAAGGAGGGTTTTTACTATTTAAGACCTATTAGTTGGCCACTTAAGCATTTATGCCGTAGCCCTGGTGTTATACCGGCACCAGTGCAAGCCAAACTAGGTCAGAATGAAGGCATGCATCCTACGAAGAGTTCGAGTCCACCAGCAGTGAGATACTCGAAGATTTGAGTTCGTTAGGAATTTATTTTGACCGGCAGTCCAACATAGCCAAACAACAGATTAGTTGGCCACTCCGCCAACTAACATATTGAGCTCTCAAATGGTGATGCTCTGCACCCAAAATCATATATACAGGTTATATTCACTATTTAAAACAGTTATGGTGTAGATATGAGGAATACAAATGGGCAGAATACATACTTGCAATCGACGGGAAACCTCGAAATTGGGATC
The DNA here is from genome assembly GCA_029448575.1 of Mycena maculata. Taxonomy (NCBI): domain Eukaryota; kingdom Fungi; phylum Basidiomycota; class Agaricomycetes; order Agaricales; family Mycenaceae; genus Mycena; species Mycena maculata. Next base: position 70,137 of record JARJLG010000143.1, read on the forward strand.
GCGGGATGAATGAGTGTTCTACTACTCAGAAAAAGGTTGTGATGGGCCAAATTAGGATCCAGGCTACTTGATGGGAAGTATTTGGACGTACCTGGATGCCCAACTCCATTCCAAGTTGCTGACATCTCCCCCAAAAAATCCGACTCTCAGTAGGACTGACACAGGGGGCAAACCTGATGGCAGTTGTCATACCAGCATCCGACAGGCATCCGCTGGGCATCGGACAGGCATCGGACAGGCATGTGTCAGGCATGTGGCAGGTAATTTCTCACCTGCCTGCCATGCGGTGGGAATGTTTGAGAACGAAACTAGTGTAGGGCTATTGGCTGCTATCTTTGGCATGGTTAGTGTAGTCGAGTGGTTAACGGTGTCTTTTGTCATTGTTTTGTCCAGTTCCGTTGGGCCTGGGTTCAATCCCCGCACTGTCCATTTTTTTCGGTTTTCCCAGCAGAGTTCGTCACGTCAAATTGATGCAGGCTTGCGCATCTGAAGACCCTTCTATGGTATCTTTCTTATTGCATTTCCTGAAAATAATGGCAAACACACTTTTTTTTTGCGTGGTTCTCAAAAGGGAAATTCCCGATGCAGAGCGGCGTGGGTTCGATTCCTGACGGTGACACATTTTCTAAACGAATGAGGACTCGTTCAGGGCTGTTGTGTGGGGTAATACTATGACCAGTAATCACCCGAAATAAATGAGAAGAGAGCCTGCAGTCTCCTAAAGAAACATTGAAGGATAATTCAAAGAACTCCCAATGCTCACATTGAACTGAAACCCGAATACCAGAATATATGTATGTGGTTCAGCTCGCAGCTGCTTGCTCAATTCATTGAATCCCTGCATAGGAAAGAAAGGACAGGGTGGGAAATATACACCTGATTTTTTTTCTCAACAGGCTGTCCACCAAGCGCTAGCATCGTGTCACGATTAAGCAGGCTATCTAATCGGACAACGCCTTATCTCGTTATCTAAGCGCCAGGATAAGCGCTGGTCTATTTAAACATCGAGGCTATGCTTGAGTCATCAGTGATCGGACAGCCAGGGATCGGGTTCTCACAGGAACATGCCGATGAAGCACGACGGATTGGTGATCGGACAGCTGACAGGTGTCATGCTGCGGACATGTGGAGTATGCATGGGCATTACTCAGAACACATGGCTTCAGGACGTTTCTTACTCAGAACACATGGTTCTAGCATGTTTATTACTCAGAACACATGGTTATGGTGCTTGTAGCACATGGACGCTCTATTGTATATATTATTAGCACTAGTTACATAGCCACAGTCAAACAGTATAAGTAAGTGTAGCTAGTCGCATGTATTCCTTAGTCTTTTATTCCATCATACTTCGAGCCTCACTCTTACCTGCTACATCTGAGAACGCAACGTGCGACCTCTCAGACTAGTATTTGAGCCTTGAGCGTGACACATCGTGCAGCCAGCATCCGACACCCGAATTGGTCGAAATTAGGCTCCAAAAAGGGTTTCAAATGCTTTCCTTCAATTCTGTTGCAATACATGCAGCGTAAGTTCCATGGAACCCCAGAACGTCTCCTGGAAAAATGTGCCGCCGCCTGGAATCGAACCCACACCTGTCCGCGTTGGGAATTTCCTTTCTGGGGAGCGCACAGAGAAAAAATGCTGTTGCCATTATTTTCAGGAAATGCAGTAATGTTTTGAACCAAGATAAAAAGTCAGAAAGTGTGGTATCATTGTGCACATTGGGTCTGAATTTGAATTTGCACACTGGTCTGAATTTCGCATTTTTCTCTTTCCTCCTGTCCTCTTTGCTCCTGGAGTTTTTCGGGATTGTTTTCTATACATCCTGTCTATAAATGTATGAAATAACTAAGGGAGTCAGAGAGTGGAGGATATCGAGAAAGGGTCTGGCAACCCATCAAAGTCAGTGATTCCCACAAAGTTGTCAATGTTCTGGCCTTGCACCTCATCCCAACTTCCAGGAAAAATTGAGGGGCCTTTTGTACCTTATTGAAGCCGGGAGCAAAGAGGACAGGAGGAAAGAGAAAAATGCGAAATTCAGACCAGTGTGCAAATTCAAATTCAGACCCAATGTGCACAATGATACCACACTTTCTGACTTTTTATCTTGGTTCAAAACATTAAGAAGGATACCATAGAAGGGTCTTCAGATGTGCAAGCCTGCATCATTTGACGTGACGAACTCTGCTGGGAAAACCGAAAAAAATGGACAGTGCGGGGATTGAACCCAGGCCCAACGGAACTGGCCAAAACAATGACAAAAGACACCATTAACCACTCGACTATACTAACCATGACAAAGATAGCAGCCAATAGCCCTACACTAGTTTCGTTCTCAAACATTCCCACCGCATGGCAGGCAGGTGAGAAATTACCTGCCACATGCCTGACACATGCCTGTCCGATGCCTGTCCGATGCCCAGCGGATGCCTGTCGGATGCCGGTATGACAACTGCCATCGTGTTTGCCCCCTGTGTGAAATTGCTTGATTTTGGACAATGACCTCCAGAGCAATGAGAGTTCATTGGATAAAATCTGGAAAAGGGTCTCGAAATGAAGGATTGTATATTTAGAAGTCCTGTGTAAGGTTCCAGACTGATGGCATAGTGGTGTCGTGGACCGCGACAGTGCCAGCATGACTGACCTACAAATGAAGTCGTACTTTTCCCGCGTGTGTTACGAGTGATAGTCCAGTCAGTTGCCATCCCGTATCTCTCCAGATGGAAGGCCAGCGTTGGGGGATCCGAATGAGCCCCCAAAGTCGTGGATCGAGGAAGAAATGGTGGAGAAATGGCGATGGCAAATGAGGGGTTGATAAGAAATTGATGTCCCCACGGTTCGTATCCCAATCCGTGATCCCGTAGCTCCCGATCAACCCATCACTTTCGGCTGAAATTTGGTCAGAACATTCGTTGGAGCTCGTATTCTGTTTATACATTATGCCGAGTCATAATTATGAAGCTCTGGTCTTATAGGAGTCAAGTGACCAACTAAGTAGGGTGGCCAACTAAGGGGTCTCTAATAGTATTTCAATGTACGCACGCAACATGGTGATTCAACCATACCAAAAAAAATAAAAAATTGCGGCTTATCAGAAGGTAACCAGCAGAATAATTTGTCTGGTCTATTTCCAAGGCTTGTCATCCGACGCCGGTGTGTTGTGGCGCACCGGTAGATGTGAGACACTACGGCCCGGAGTTTTGATACAATAATTATAACATCACGGAGTCCCAGCCCAAACGATACTCAACAGCGCTCAGAAGAGCAATCTTGCATCACATACGTGGTCCCTCCAGGGCTCGAATTGCATCAAATATCGACGCGGAGCATGAGTGAGTCTCCGATGTTTTAGCCTGGGTATAGTAGATATCTCCGGCCAAGTTAAGGATAGTTCCGAAAGTAAGAATGTATGCCAAGGAGCGTATTTATTTAATTAATGTTCGAGACACAAGAAGGTTGGGTCTCTCCCGCTGGTCGAGCAGTTGGGATACAACATGCCAGTCACATGATTCATGATTTAGCTGTATTACGAGTCCTAAAATGGAACATTTGAGGAGTACTTACGAGGCCGTTCCCCACCAGGAAATCGGAAATTTCCACTCCGGGGAATATGAAACCAAAATACTTTCAGGTTCACAAGTGTCCAAAGTGACCCTCAGAAGTCATGTACACCGGTCTGGTTCAATATTGCCTGACGGAAAACCTCTGCAATCGCACAGGATTAAAGTCAGCATTCGGGAGTCCTTCCAAATTTCCTCTCTAGCCTCACGAATTCTCCGAGGAATATGAAGCCCTAATACTTTTGGGTTAACAGGCATTAGCTCCGCGTATATTACTGATCAATTGCCCGAAGGCCGAGCTGCATTATGAATCCCAACACTTGGGGCGCCGTCTTCATGTAGTGGACCAAAATCTTCCGCCGGCATGAAAGGGTGCGAGGGGAGCAGCACGTTCCGCGGAAAAAACAATGGGCGATTTGCTGCCGATTTTCAACCAGCTCCATCAACCATAGTCTGGGCGCATCAACGCGAACCTTGTTCCGACAGAACGTCATACGGATCAATTACGTTCCTATAAAGAGAGACCATTACTTTGCCATCACTTGTCGATCCCCCCAACTTAAAATGGGTTCCACCTGGTCTATGTTCTTCCCGCCGAAACCGGAGTGGTCCGTCACCGAGATTCCAGATCTAACTGGACAGGTGAGGACGCCTCTTCTCGGGTTTCAACCTTCTCTAAGTTCTTCTTCGGTGATGATCGTCACTGGGGGTAATACAGGTGAGTGTGAAAAAACCCTAGGTCGTCTCTATCCACTGACAAAGAGCAGGCGTTGGGAAAGAAACGGTCAAGGTGACAACCGCCGTTATATGCGAGATTGAACTCATCCGTTCACAGGCGCTCCTTCAGCACAACGCCAAAGTTTATATCGCCGGACGGACCGAGTCGAGGGTCACGGAGGCCATCAAGGATCTTAAAGCTGAAACGGGGAAGACAGCGGAAGTCATTCGCTTGGATCTGGCCGACCTCAATTCCGTTAAGCAGGCGGCTGAGGAGTTCAAACAGTGCGCGCAAAAAGAAAAAAACCCCCGAGCACGTACTCATGGATGATTGATCAATAGAAAAGAGACGCAACTCAATGTGCTGTTCAATAATGGGTACGAACATCCTGCGATTACACCACCCTTCCACTAACCATGCGCCAGGGGTGTCATGGTAAATCGTCCCGGCCTATAAATGTGACTATCACCTCAACACCGTTCCTTTCCTTCGACTCATTACGCTCATAGTGGTTTTTTGCCTCATTCTGTGGTCCCCAGTGGCCACCGCTCGATCAGTTGACCTCGCAAAACATCGACCTAGTGTTTGGAACGAATGTTCTGGGTACCAGTATTTATTATTGGCCTGCAGTGCTATTCTCATTGCCGATTCAAGGCCACTTTTACTTCACTAAATTGCTACTCCCAACCCTTCTTGCGACAGCCGCCGCGGGGAACACCGCACGCATCATCCACACCTCGTCCAGTGGTGCGCTGTTCCATCCCCAGAAGGACGGGATCAACTACAACACGCTGTTGGATGGCCCGGCGCGCACGAAGGCAGGGGCCGTATATTTGTACGGCCAGAGTAAATTAGTGTGTCCACTCCTTCACCGCGTCCCGGCTTGTTCTTATCCCAGAACAGGGAAATGTTTTCGCCAGCAATGAGCTGGCGCGCAGATACGGCGACCAAGGGATCGTGTCCATCTCCCTCAATCCCGGGAACCTCAGGACGGGGTTGGAGCGCCACGAAAAGAGCCAGATCAAGAGAAAAGTAATCGTGCGTGTTCCTCGTTACGAGCCTATCTAGACCTGAAATCCCGTAGTCAATGTTATGCTATCCCGTTCCGATGGGTGCCCTCACCCAACTCTGGGCCGGAACCACGAAGGAGGCGGCATTCCACAACGGCGGGGTAAGCATTTCCTTCGTCGAATTTGGGCACTGGTTGATTTTTACTCTTTTTGTTGAAGTTCCTGCAACCGTGGGCCCGCATCGGCACGCCGCCGTCATCTTCCACGGACCCTGCCGCATGCAAGGTGCTCTGGAATTGGCTGGAAGAGCAGGTGGCACGCGTGGAGTAGGAAAAATGCACCAATACATATGACTTGCTGTGTGGGGCAGACAAAGGGCTGTCGTTGGTCGGCCGAGTATCTGATTTACGCATAACCGACTCATCTTCTTCGTATACGATTTTGTTTCTTGGCCCGTTCAATTTACACGATCCTCAGCGTCTCCTGCCAATTTGTGCGTCATGAATCTTCGTCGTATCGACCGAGTCGCTGGCAAAAAAAGTATCCTCCCCGGAGCGAAGTTCCGGCAGCCAACTCGCGTCGTCCCTCCTGGACCAGCCTAATCATCTCTGAATGCCCTCACCACGGCGCACCCATGTTGAAGTTCTCGGCTCATCACGATGATCCCGCTTGATCTGTTGCTTATCCGGAGTACATGCGTCAAGGTCCTTCATCGACAATCGACCAAGATGTCTGGGTGGGGCAAGGGTGGGGTGATTCGATTTCCTTCGAATGCTGTGATTTCCGGCCGAGATTGCCGATGTGACAGATTGGGCGCCAACACCCATGACTGACGACCCATGCGCCTTGAAGAGTGCCCGAAATGGATCTCTATCCGTCAGTGCTCAACTTCCCAGCGAGATATCGCGGTCAGAGCTTCCTGCTTCAACGTTTTGGGACCAAACAATGTTAGATATGCGGGCGCCTTCTTCCCCGGCGCTCAGCACTTCGTGGTCGTTGGCGGACAGTTCACCACGAATATGACACATCCTCCTGTACCTGCCGGTAATTTTTCAGTTTGGAGAGAGGACGTGCTAAACCTGATCGCGAAGACTTTGGAACAATTTTGCTAGGAGACTTGGACCTGCGGAACGAACTACGTCTGGACAAGTGGGGTGTGGCTCATAGAGGGAAGATCCTCGTGCCGCGAATTTACTCCGCTCGCATTGAGGGCAGACAGTCTGGCATGACTGTACCTTCAGGGTGAAAATGCAGAGAAGCTCGGTGCATCTCCGCGATCAAGAACTCTCTACCGCGGCTTGAATTTGTCCAGAACTGGAAACAGCAACTTGAAAAAGTATTCCGGACTTCGGTGAGTTCATTAGAGGCCTTCTGGGGAGTCAGACTATATCTATAAATCAGCCATCCAAATCTCATTCTGGGACTGTCAACTCGTGTGGCCTTTATGCTACGGTTTTCCCTGACGGTTCGCGATTCTGTGCAATTTGACACACTTCCGGACACAATGTTGTTCAGAGCTTGTGCTCGTCGGTAGCTTTATACAGGAATACTGACATCCCATGATATATACCGTATACCTCTACGGTTACTTTGTAAGTTCACGCGTGCCACCGCTACCGCTTGTTGAACTTCAACAGACTCGAGAGTTCCAAGCATAATCTCAAAAAAGCCTGGCCGAATTCAACTGAGCGATTATTCACAGGATGCAGAAAAGAAATCGGTCTCATCCGTGGGCTCTCAGGCACGTTGAGATATTCCGACAATTGTGTTCTCTACATCTGAATATTTAAATTTCTAACCTAGATCAACGCTTTTGATTTTGCAGCATGGATACGTCGCTCGACTGGCCGGCCCTGTGTTGACCCTTCGGCCAGTGATGTAGACCATCCTTTCGGATAAGTATTTTCCTTTCATTGCTTCGCGTGCTCTAAAATCAAGCATTCCATAGTCGAGGAGGTATTCTCAGAGGCCCTAGATAATACAGTCCCGCCGGTGGATCATGGGCATTCCACGGGAAGTGGAGACGAGCATAGTACGAGTCACGGGCATCGCTTCGTTCCCGAACCGTAATCTCCTGACAGCTGAAAACATGGATCACATAACCCACCCGATGAGTAATGCCGTCCAATCTAATATCCACCACGACTCGTGGATGTGCTTCCTCACCGTTCGGAAGTTCACATTTCTAATCGCCGGAGGCCTCGGCATAACTATCGCGCTCTTCTCTGCTTTCCTATATTCGCGTTAAGTGGGTTATGGGACTATATTTTTCTGTCTTCCGGCAGCCTATGAGCAACTGCACATGGTTCATCTCTTCGTTCCTCTTGACTACATCTTGTTCTCTCCCGTGCCGGTCCTCTGATTCGGTTACAGCGAAAGCAAATACGTGAACAAAAAAACCAAAACTATTCCGAGCGCTCCAGCACTCATCAATCTCCATTTTTCAACCGCTCGCCATCCCTCGGCAGGATTATGACGGACGAGGATGTCAGGGTTTAAACTTTACGCCTGTCATGAACTTTCAGGTGAGGATCAGAACGAAGGGTGCTAGGGCCTCATACCATTTTTGTCGCCCTGCTGCGAATGTCTAGCATCTGCCGGGGTGTATGGACTATCCCGTTCGTCTGAGAACACTTCCTCGACTATGCAGTCATCATTTGAGGGAGCGCAACGCAATGGACGGGCTGAACTTACTACGTGCACAGCCGCCTTCTGGGGTGTAGGAAAGCTCATAGAGTGGTTTTCCCAAGTGTCGCACAATGTCCTGACTGTTAGGCTCGAAACCCTTCGCGGCATGGAACTCGCCAAGGCCGGCATTCCATTTCAAAGTAGGGACTCCAAGTGTTGACGCCTTTTCGGGATTTAGTCGTTCATTTCCCATAGGATCGAGGGACCAGTATGCGGGACATTCGGGACACTCAAGAAATTTGCCGCTCTCGGATCGGAGATCGTTTAATGGACAAAGAAATAGGTAACCCTCGGGGATTTCTTCCGGGAGGTCGGAGAACGTTGCCTCATAGTCGATCCCCCAGATGAAAATTGTTGCTTGAAGGTGAGAAGGGCAACGGAGGTCGTAGTAATCTGTCGCCTTACAATAATCGTCGTGGGGTGCCGTCATCAAGAATTGACTAAATATATAATTCGCTTGACAAAGCCACTGGTCACGGAAGGCCATGGGAGATAGCTGTCGGATGCTTTGCACAAGCAGAGTCAAACCTTGAAGGGTGGAGGTTGAAATTTTGGAGGACACCGAGAAGGAGGGACACACCGGGTCCAGCCAGTCTCCGTAACGATTAGCGGTAGACTTTCTGGTCATACGTAGCACATCCGCCCAGAGTCATGGACCGGCATATCGGGGATGCATGCAATCTCACGCATCTGTTCGGGCCATAAAATCACTACACCGAGGTAGAATGCATCATGGATAGAGTCGGACCAGATGCGTGGCTCATTTGCGAACTGGATGAAGCTGATTTCATGGTACCGGTCCAGGGTCAAGGCCAGAGCGGACAACATGATGTTCTCTCGATTGGTTCCATGAGCAGAATGTGGGACGTAAGGTGAATAATCAATGATCCACAGCGTCTCGCCCAGAGGGTTCTCTGCCTCATTGGCTGAAGGTTCAAGACAAAGCCGGATCGTCGAGGGACGGATCCATACTGCGCAATCCCAAATGTTCATCTGCTGTCGAAATTTTTGAGATGTGGAGAAGACAAACGTTGGAAGATCTCAACGTGCCTGAGACCATGTGGATCCGACGAGCGGGCGCACGTATTGCTCCACATCCTGCGAATGAGAGATCAATTGAATTCAGCGAACTTGATTTGAAGCTATACTCGGAACTCTCGACGCTTTGCAAAAACAACCAGATGTACACACGGAAAGGACGAAGCGGCCTACAAAGTACGCATAAAGATATACGGTGGCCATCATCGAATGTTGGTATTCCGCCATAAAACGTTCAAATGGGACCAGCTCTAGGCTAGGTGCATGAATATTGGGTGGGTTCAATGGAAATAAAATGTGAACCGTCGTGGAAGACCGTAGCATATAGACCGCCGGAGTAATCCCATACACTGGTTGAAGCAAATTCGGATGGCTTACTTACAGATAAATCAATTCTGAATCCTGAAAGCCGTCCAATGAGCCCGCCGAATTCCAGAATATTTGGAGAGCTCTCGGTCCCAATTCTACACACGAGGTCAAGCGATGAGATAACAGATCTTGCTACTGTGCAATGCAAAGGCTCACCTCTTTTGCATTTTGTCCCTCGTACACCCCCACGGTCATATCGGACCGTCTGCCTTCGATCCGAGCGGAGTACATCCGCCGAATAGGGCCCTTCCTCCGTTGCCTGTAAACCACACCACCAGAGACCGCACATATTTCGTGCCGGAGATCCAAATCTCCCAACGGAACTCTTCGAAAGTCTTCCCGCCCGGCGTCAGTATGAGCTTTCATGGATATGAACCACTTACCTGAGGGTACGCTGGAAATGTTTATTCCTTGCGCTGGGTTTTAGATGCAGCATGATGATGAGGCATCTCAATGGGAGAGAGCTGTCCACGAGTAGGTAATGCACGCAATGTCGAGGGAAGAATGGTGCGGCCATATGAAGCACTGTACCATGCATGCTCGACCGTATTTTGCCCCGGGGCGTCGGGTCGTTTGTTGCCTTGAGCAACGAGAAATATGTGCCAGGCTCTTGGCCAGGTTTAATAGGAAAGTTAATCACCGGACCGAAGTAACCGATGCCGATCATCGGCACCCGCCAAGGATTTCAAACTCAGGCCCAGGCCAACTGTTTGCTCCGAGATGTACCAGTCTGCCTACGGCAAAGTGCTCGCCACTTAGAATTGCCGTGGCAGACTGGTAACGAGTCTAGGGCGAGGATATGATCGAAGAAACTTGAATCGAAGTTTGTTCGGCGAACAGAGGCTATGCGCAAAGGTCATTCAGGCGAAGAACAAGATCAGCGGGCAAAACGGATAAACCTTGAGCGAAGGGATTCGAACTTGGGAAGCATAGCCAGTGCTGAGTGGAGTCTGGACCAGTGGATCCGGAACCGATGAGGCATGCGGCTGATTGAGCTTAAAAATGCTGGCTGCACATTGACTGTCGAAGAGTCAGATCGAGAACGCACGGTACGTGGAAGCGAATATGAGAAGAAGAGAGAGGCCAACCTGACTCGCAATGAAAAGAATTTGACAATTGCCAAGCGAAGGAGGATTGAAACTAATATTGTCCGTGGGGAAGGATTGTAATCGCCAGTAGCAAATAGATAAATTTCTTGGACGACGAAGTAATGCGCAGAGGTAATGTAAGCCAAGGATGAGAGGCCTCGGCCCGGATGTCAGCAGGCTCGGACGAGAAACAAACGAGAAACCCGAGGTGAATGGAAACATCAGGGAAGCATCGCGGGTGCCAGCCCAGTACATCCGAAACCGATGAGCCAAGCGGAGGTGCTACATATCAATACATCCTGATTGCACATTGAACGTCGGACATTCAGATTGAGAACAGGACGTGGAAAAGAGAGGCCAAGCTGAAGGCTGCGGCCGATAATGGCCGACGCATCAGTAAAGTGTAATTCCGATTTCGTCCGAACTTTGATCTGTTCTGCTTGCTCCCTCGAGCAACATTTTCTTTTGTCTTCCGGCGGCCTATTGCCCGCAACTTTGACGGATCAAAATATCGTTGTTCCGTACCTTCATAATCTGCCCCGGAAGGCTGGAAGCCTTCGTGACACTGGCGTTTCCATCGGCGCCCCATCCAGCGCATAACTGACGCAAAAGGTGCGGGGAAAGGAAGTTGGATGACTACGCGACATTGCTCTAGGCCGAGAACACTTAACAACGGCCGCGCCTCCGTGAGCGCAGCGACGAGTCACCATGTTCGCGTCCTCGCGGTGTGGCACTTAAGGTTCGTCAGCGGCGGCACGAATGGACGGGTGTGTGGAGTGCGCGCTGTTCCTCCCTCCGTGTTTTCGGGGCCGATTTTTTCGTATCATTCTACAGTCAGGTCAGTCAGGTCAGAATCCTGTGCATCCGGCGCATCGTGCAGACAATCGTAAAAGCAATGCGGAGGGTGCGTCGATATCCTAAGATTCCTAACTACGGCGGTCACTCACTAATAGAAAGAGCGACGCGCAAAAATCGATAAGTTGGACAAAAAGACCAACTTCCCATCCATCACGTCCGTAGAACTGGATACACGAGGCTTGAATACAGACACTCTCACCCATCTGCGTGGAGAAAGTGGCAGCATGCCCCCGCCTGTGTCTCCCTCACCCGTGTTTCACGCGCAGAGGTCATTCAGGCAAAGATACCTCTAGATGTCAGCAGTCGAGGACAAGAGAGCCAAGCCGCAGAGGGAAGGGAAGCATAACCAGTGGCCGAGGTCATCCGGAACCGATGAAGCATGCGGAGGTGATACATATCATACATGCTGCCCGCACACTGAACGTCGAACAGTCAGATTGCGATCGCTACGTGGCAAAGAAGAGAATCCGAGAATGGCCGACGCGGTATCAGTACTTCCGATTTCCCCCGAAGTTTGGTGCAATCCTCCCACGAGTTTGGCTATTTGTTTGTCTTCCGGTGACCTGCAACCATAATCCCAGGATTCTGGGATCGCAACCTCGTCGTTCCGCAGCACCCGCCCCCTAGACTGCCCTGGGAGTCCGCCGCTTCACTTCCCCGTTGCTTCCTGGCGTTCCCATGATTGTCTTCAACAGCCCTTCTATCGTCTAAACATTTGTCCCACTCTCAGGCTGGTGTGTAAAACGACCCTCACTGGCAGGTATTCTTGGATATCCTCAGGTATTCTCGGATGCCCTGAGTATTCTGTGCCTTATGTTTGACCGCCTGGGACTCTGCCGGTTACGCGGTGGCATATAAAGCGTTGGGGGCTCTCGGGAACCCGAGCTCAGCCTCCCATAACCACGAATGGCCTCTGCTACTCCTGAAAAAGGGCGGGTATCGACTTCGAACAATTATAACGATGTTGAACAGGGGCCCATGGTACCTACGACGGAGGGTCCCGCGCATCCATCTGGGATAGGCAATCCGGCGCCTATGTACGTGCATCTTTGGTGTAGGCGGCAGGCAGATGGTATTCATCAACGTACGACAGGGGACTCTTTGCCTTTGCATCCACGACCTTTATCCTGTCCATGTTCAACGTCCAGACCCGGGGGATCACACACGCCAACGTCGTCGTCGGGATGGCCATCTTCGCGGGCGGACTGACACAATTCATCGCGGGCATGTGGGAGTTCCCGCGAGGGAACGTGTTCGGCGCGACCGGTGCGTAGCGTACCGCTCACACGCCCTCCCCCCTGACCTACCCTATCTTATTCAAGCGTTCTCTTCCTACGGCGCCTTCTGGATGTCCTACGCCACTATCTTCATCCCGGCCTCCGGCATTGAAGCGGCATACACAGACCCCACCGAGCTCTCCTCTGCGCTGGGGATCTATCTCGTAGCCTGGACGATGGTGACGATCTTCTTCCTGTGCATGCCACTCCGCTCTGCTGTCTGTCTTGCGCACCGCTGACGTGCATTCCCCCAAGACTTGCTGTGGTCCGCAGGAACGTCGCGTTCACCGCTCTTCTCACGTTCCTAACCATCGCCTTCGCGTGTCTGGCCGCCGCAGAGTTCACCTCGAGCATGAAGTGCGCTTTCTTATTCCTTTCATCCCTCGTGTTCTTTCTCATGTTGATGGGATCCCAGGGTGCAGAAGGCCGGCGGAGTGTTCGGCATCATCACAGCGTTCATCGCGTACTATATCGCCGTCAGCGAGCTCCTCACCGCCGAGCACCGTGCCCTCGTGGGCCTCCCGCTCGGTGCATATTAGACCGCAATGACGCGAAACCATTAAAGCACTGTTGATATCTGTACGGTTTTTGCGAATTTAAGTCCAGCGCAAGATGATAACCAAGAAGCCAATGCTTATTCACATTTTACAATTTTTTTTTGGGAATTTGTCTACTAGATAAGTTAGATATATTAAGAGACTGTCCGTTTGTTTTTTTCTCCGTTTTCCTATTTTGTTTCCTTTCAGTACACCCAGTCAACGTCATCAGGGAACCACTGATAGCCCTCAACGGACTCGACCGCAATCTGGGCGGGCGTGACCGGCTGGGGCGTGTGTAGCTTGGTAGGGATGAGGGGCGGGAAGTGCGCCTCGGCGAGCCCGCTGTCCTCCGTGTCCGTGTCTGCGTCCACGTCGAGGAGGTCGACGACGGCGACGCGCTGGTCATGCATGCCGTCTATGGGCGGCGTCGGCGGGCCCGCGCTGTAGCTGGATGTGCTCGACGACGACGACATTGAGAGCGCCGGGAGGCCACTGACGAGGGGCGAGCTGGACACGCTGCACAGGGTCGTGGGTACCGACGAGCGGATGGCCGAGAGGATGGCCGAGTATAGGGGCCGCTGCACGCATGGGGCCGCCGGCTTGGGGGCGCGGGGCGCGGGCGTGTGCGGCATGAAGTCAGACGGCAGTAGCTCGCGCACCACGCTGCGCATCTGTGCGAGGCTGGGGCGCATCGCGGGGTCGGTGGCGAAGCACCACGAGAACAGGTGGTTCGCGCCGGGGGAGAGGTGGAGGATGTTGTAAAGGTAGTTGTCGGGGTCGGCGCGGTAGGTGGCGTACCTGGCGTCGGTGAGATCCGCGACGTGCCACGGGTTTTGGGTGGTGATAAGGTTCAGGAGGGTGATGGAGAGCCCCCAGAGATCGGACTGGAGTGGGGAGTACGAGGTGCGGGTCTCATCGGCGCACTCTGGACGAATGGAAGACGTCAGGGTCGGCGATACGATACAAAGGAAAAAGAGTGACGAACCAGGGCTCATGTACGCCAGACTGCCACATTTGAAACTCGTAGACTCTTCCTCTCGCGTCGCTAACCCAAAATCTGCGATTCTGATGCCCCGGCGCGCAGAGCGGTAGAGAATATTATCTGGTTTCACGTCGCGGTGATAGACACCGTTGACGTGGCAGTCTTCGACCGCGTCGAGAACTTCGAGGAACACCTGCCGAACTAGCACCGGCCTGTCCACGTAGATGCGGCGCCAAAAGATAGCGTCCAACATGTCGCCCCCTGTGCAGAGGTCGAGCACGATGAAGACGAACTCGCGCTTCTCGCCCTCCGCAAACACCTTGTGATAGGTAAGTACGCCGGGCTCATGCGCCACCGCCGCATGGATGTTGACCTCGTGCTGTAGAATTGCTGCGCCCTCGGAGCCTGAGGCGCAGTTGCGCATGCACTTGACGGCGAAGTATAGTGGGTCATCGGAAGAAGAGGTAGTATCGAGAGCCTTATAGACCTTAGCGGACCCGCCGCATCCGAGAAGTTGGACAAGATGGAGGTAGCCTTCGTCAACGAAGGTTCCAGTGAGATCGGGGAGGAGGAGGGAGGGAGGGGGAGGCATGGTAGGAGGAGGAGGTGGGAGGGCGGGTAGAAGAGAGGATTAGAGTGTTTGGAGAGAAATTTCAAGAGTATAAAGCAAGATTTGGGCCTGAGGTCAACTCGGGACGTGGTGGTAAGAAGGATGAAGTGAAGAGACAGGAGAACTGCGACATCTTGAGATTCATACCAGCGGAAGGGATTCACATCCGCGCGGATGTCTCAGTGCCAGAAGCCGAGATCGCAAGTGTTCGTGCCGTGCCGATGAAAAGGAAGGTACCCGGGATGAGATAGATATACCGAGACGGAGGGTTGAGGGAACAGGTCAGGGAAAAAAATGAGAAGTGGAGGAGAAACGTCGTGACAACAGAGCCAAATATCCGTCGCGATCCGATGATCCATGGAGGAATGACGAGAAAAAATGGGACTCGCGCCCACGGGAGTCGCTGAGCCACCGGTCCGAAGGCCGAGTCTCATTGAGAATGGGACTCAACGCGCCGGCGTGCGATCTGGCCATCAGCCCATCCGAAGGCGCAAAGCACCACGCAGTGGGCCCCCGCGGCAAGCGGAAGCCCCACGCAGTGGGCCCAGCGGCGAGCGTCAAGGGGGGTCCGCGGGGGTCTCCCCCGGCGCAAGATGTCCCCGAAAAACACAGAAAAAAAGGAGAAAAAAATTAAAATAAAATAAAAGCCCCACGCAGTGGGCCCCGCGGCGAGCGGCAGGGGGGGTCCGCGGGGGGGGCTCCCCCCGCGTAAGATGTCCCAGCTACGACGCGCTTAAAACGAGTCCGCTCCCCGAAACACGCGCGCGTTGCCGGACATGTGCCGCCTTGATCCAGGGCCCGGCACGTTGATGGGAGATGGTACTTTTTTGGTTCTATGGGACTCGCTTACCGTTACCTTGGTGACGAGGAAATAGCCGAGTCCCACTCCCATTCTTCTAGTATATACTCATGATCCATGCACTTCAATTTATGGCAACAATTTTATGGAAGTATGCGAGGTCTGCAGAACTTGAGTTCCCGGGTTCGCGGACGGAGGAAATTCTGAATATATGTATGCCAACAACGAGTGGGCGCCTAAAGGCGATCTTGGCAACGAAAGGCAACGCAGATTTAAGTGTTATATTTGACGATGGGCTCTTTTGGCCGAAGATCTGCAGATAATCAAGCCAATATATTCACGGCCACTTGGTCCCTCAGTTTTAAAATCGACAATCAAACCGCCGATCGTTCATTGTCCCGCTGTGTCCATGCCCGCGGAACGAAAAAAGCGCTCTATAGGCGAAGGCTATTCGGATACACGTGCAACCATCAATCTGTTTCACGATTGACTCTTTTGCGCGCCTGTGCGCCCACACACTGTGGTGTGGTGTGTACCAAGAATGCTGAATTTTTCGGTAGCCCAGATTACTGACCGGGATCGGGAAGCTTGCCTCCAGGGATGAACGGTTCACTGAGCGTGCGGGGAAATACTCCCAAGCTGAGGGGCTCTTTCAGGTGGAAATTGGAGGCGCCGTGGAGTGAAATATAGTCTTCTGTTGTACGCATCTCAAGTTTATTTCCGCCAGAGATCGGACTAAATATTATATTACGGCCCTCTACTGGATTTGTCATCCAACTGCCACGCTGTCTCCCTCCTTAAGGCTCCATTCGGCAAGCGTTACTTCAGCGGCATTTAGCGGTATTTCACAAGGATCGTTACTTCGGCCTCTTGCCGTAACATTTGCCGGGATATCACAGGAAATCAAGTATTTTCCCGCCCATCAGACCTCCAAAATACCATGGAGACGGGCATCCCATTGGTCTTCCGGCGGTCTGGACTGCTCTGGAAGCATCACATGCCGACTGTGGAGGTCCTCTCGGACTGCCGGCACGAGAGCCTCCGAAAGCAAAGTAACGATCATCTGAGAAGTGCCGCTAAGTGCCGCTAAGTAAAGGCAACCGAATGGAGCCTAAATGTTTGAGCGCTGCTTACCCAGGGCCGGAAGATAGAAGGAAATATTAAAAACAGCACTCTAGCGCCGGGGGTACAGTATACATGCGGAACCGTCAGTGTGCTTTACAACTGATTAGTCGGAGCGCCCCTGCCCGCACACACATGGTAGTGTCGTGCAAGTGCACCCCCCGTTCCTATTGAGAATGAGAATAGTGCTGCATTCTTGGCAGTCGAGACAACTGACCAGGATTGACCGCGAGGTTGGGTCCAAGGATATATGGTCCCGGCTGGTCCAGGAAAGGGACCATAATGAACACGTGGGGCGATAGTCCCAGGGTAGGGAGTGTTTCTTGCACGCGGAAACTGATTGCCAGGGACAGCGGTAAGCGACGGCATAGGGTAGGGAATATCCCTGCTGCTGCTGTTGGAAGGGGATCATAAAGAATTGCGCGCTATTTCCCTCATACATAGACGGCCCTTGGTGAGTTGGTAGCAGTTGAAACCGACCACTGTCCTGCGTAAATGATTCTGGATTGAGAGGCTGGAGGAACGTCGGATCAGGCGATTTATAATTGCCTTGCACGAACGGCTCCTCGGTCGGAACTGGAACATATTCACAGGTCACTCCTTCTTTCGTACAGCGTTCACATGGATATTGGGGTTGCTTCTTGTTCGTCACGCACTAAAATGTTGTATTCCTTTTATAACTGGATGACCGCGACATTGGCTGGCTAACTTACTGTGATTTTACGTATCCTGCACGCAATGCATGCCATGCAATTTCTTTGATGTGCGGGAGGCGGGGTTGTGACGGGGAGCAACGAGGGCGGATCATCGCTGCGATTGGGATTTGGAAGCATACCGGAGGAGATTCTTGAGGTGCAGAACTTGGACCAAGCCGGGATTTTATACGAAGGTGAAACCTGGGTATACATTTGACTCTGGTCCATGCCAACCAGTCTGGAAGATCCATACCCATTCCAGATTACGCGATGCGATGATCCGTTTAACACAAGCTAATGAACTGAGACAAGGGCAACCAAGAATGCCCACCAAGGCTTCACGTAAAAAAGTGAAGTGTACATGCGGAGTCCCAAGCAATGCACTCAGGTAGCCAAGCAACGCTGTGACCCTAAATTCTGATGCGCCATATATAATGTCAGCGTACCAAGCTATCTTAGTTGCTGTCTTTCTGCCCGATTGCTGCCGGGTTCGGGGATGTTCCGTGTTTTAAGGGTTTTCGAAACCAAATACATCGTCCCTTGCATTCCACTGTGTTCCGACCCCATGTAGACTGACCCCCATGTTACATCTCTACATGCGGCGATGTCCGCCGTGCAGCTATGTGCGGCTACCTGTATGTACGCCGTGATGTTAGGCTAGCTTATGTTACGTCCGTCTACATCCAGCCATATGCCGTACACACGGTCCGGCTACGCGTCGGCTACATATGTGGACCTGCGTCTATGCTGTGGGTGCACGGAGACACACCCAAGACGCACCCGAGCCAAAATCATGATGTGGATTTGGGCCATCTTGGGTGGTTGTGTTCTACATCGTTCTACTCTTGGTCTACGTCGGTCTACATGCGTGGACCAACATAGACGTATGTAGACCAACCGTGTCTACACAATGTAGACATATGTAGGCGAAGGGGTCCGTCTAGTCTTTGTCTAGGGGGGTAGACGAACCCTCTGTCTGTCAGAACGCAGTGATTCACTTCCACGGCCGTCACGGCCGGGCGACAGCTTGATTTTATCGCAGTAATTCAGTGATAATTCTAAGAGGGTAGGGCTACCTGATCCTTGGTGCTAACGCTTCCCTGGGTTTGTTGTACCTTTAATTGGTGAAAATGACAAGTTTCAGCCAAGGAGAGTCAATCTCGGCAGTTGCCGGAGATGCTCGATTTGGAGTTTCGTATAGCACAGGGAGGATAAGTGGATAGACAATCCACGGCAAAACATGCAAAGAGTATGAAGGATACAAAAAATATTTATGACACCTTTCCCATATTGGTGGATGGAATATCCGAAAACACCTTTCAATATGTTCATTGTGTCTTAAATGTCTTTTGGATTCCATTGTTCATGCAAAAGGTATTGGAAATACTTTCTCCAGATCTTTTTCGTGTTTTGCCGTGGGTTATCTGCTTATCCTCCCTGTGTAGGTTTTATTTTGTGTGTCCAGTGAACCGTTTTATTCGGTTTTTCAGGGAGGCAATTCCCGATGGAACCCAAAGTGTCCTGTGACAAGGTACTCGAGTTACGAGAATATTGGCGCAGTTTACTTAGAGGTTGATGACACAGGGTAAGCGTGTCTAGATAATCACACAGAGGTTGTGGTGGTTTAAGATAAAAGTAGTTATTGTCATAGTACGAAATACAGTCGACTTTATGTACTCTAGAGGCACTCTGGTGTGAAAATTGTTTCATACCTACTAAATGGCATGCAGATCTTAGCGGATTGAAGAAATTGCCGATCAATTTGATGACTTTATGCCCGGATGTGGCGCAAAATGAACTCAGAATGGATGTTTGGGCACTTTTCAGCACAATTTTGACACCCCAGAATGTAAATTGACATCCTATCACTCACCACACCCAAATTTTGGACCAGAAATTCACCAAAACAGGGGTAAATTACACTGGGGGCAAAAGCCAACTCATGTGGTCCGGAGGTAATGATCTACCAAACAAAAGATGTGTGACATTTTGGAGTATGCCTCACCTTCGTCACTGTGTCACTTCGCTTAGGAACGGGAAAGTTTGTGAGTTTGATGGTAAATGGTGGATCCTCGTCACTTCGGTGATTCAGTACAAGTCCCTCTTCAACATTTTTTACAATATCCCTGGGACTAACCCTAACCAAACCGAACCCTAACCGAACCCTAACCGACTAACCAAAACCCTAACCGAACCTAACCCCCCACGCAAAGTGGATACAGAGTTCCGCCCCTGCCGAGCTTCAGCCGTGGACGGCAAATCTATCAATAGGACACGGAGTCAGGTTCCTCCCCAGCCGCGGTTACGAGGCTCACAATCTCAGTAGCGGTAGTTTTGATTTAATACAGAGAAATCTTGACAGCGGAAATTTCGGACCGTGTTATGTGTGATGTTACAGTGACAGAAAGTTGGGGTGAGCCTCTCCACGGCGGCTGGCGGATAACATTTGTAAACAGCATAGCCACAATTTCAAGAAATGCTAGAGAAAATCTGTTGTGGCCTTAGTCACTTCGATATAAAATGGCTGGCATACTCAGATGTCATCTATGAGCATATATAAGTGACTCCCAAAAAGATTTGAGCTTTAAAATATGACATTATGCTAATAGCCGCAAGAAAAGGTGATTTCTGTGTGTGTTTGCCTTAGCGAGTTTTATGCACAGGCCAGATGAGCCCCTAACTCTAGCCAGGCATTTTTCTAATTCTGGTATGTATCTTGAACCACTCATATAATTTTATATGTCATGTTGAAGAAGCCTCGCCGATTTTCTCTGGCATTTCTCGAAATTGTGGCTATGCTATTTACAGATGTTATCCGCCAGCCGCCGTGGAGAGGATAACCCCCAACTTCAAGTCACTATCACATCACGTTTTCTGGTCACACGTCAAAAAATCACAATTCTGAGATATCAATTAAACGACCACTACAGAGATTGTTATCCTCGTAACCGCGGCTGGGGAGGAACCTGACACGGAGTAAGTGACAAAGTTCTACTAAATCCAGGTGAAGTGACAAACTTTCACAGAATGCCATCAAACTCACAAACTTCCACACAGCTAAGCGAAGTGATGCAGTGACCAAGATGGCGTGGACTCACATTTTGACAATGGTTCTTTACCAGACAAAGGAGGGACAAAGGATAGACAAAGGACGGACAAAGGTCAGGTCCGGGTTTGCACCCAGGAACCCAGGACCTGACCTTTGTCCGTCCTTTGTCTATCCTCCTTTGTATGGTAAAGAACCATTGTCAAAATGTCACACATCTTTTGTTTGGTAGATCATTACCTCCGGACCACATGACTTTGACTCATGCGGATTCATGTGGATTCCACATGAGTAGGCTTTTGCCCCCCACTGTTATGGGTTTTGGACCCCCATAAATGTATGGAGTATGGGATAGTACAAAATTATAGGTTTTTATTATGGGAGCAACATGGTAGACACCAAAAAGCTATGGGGTTTCACAAAGTATGGGTTATGAGGGGTATGGGTTAGGACAGAGTCGACTGTACAGCGGTTTAAATACTAAATACGAGGTGTACAGCCATAGTGAAGTCATATCAGGTCATAACAAATATTCTCCACTATGCTATAATGAGGCTGTGCTATCATGTTCCGTATTACTACGGGACATAGGATGACTCTGGCGGATTGCCCGAGATGCCCTAAGGCAGTTCCTCCAATAGAGAATATTGATGCTACCCCCAAACTGCTCTAACAGTGAACCTGTAGCTCTGCAAACAAGTCTTCGTGGTCCTGCACACGACTGGTCAAATACATCCAAATGTGAACTAACAAAGCTCCCAGAAAACCTTCTAGACACCGTGTACCAGTTACGGCCGTGCGTTGACCGTGCCCCATCCCGTCCGAGGGTCTGAAATTCATCCCACGGCCCGTGTTCACCATGCTGTGGAAAACCTGTCGATTCCACGGCGAACAGCCCTATTCAGGTCCTTCCCAAATGCCATTTCAGGGACTCAATGATCCTGTGTGAAAAATAGTAGGGGGAGAAGGAAGGCATAGAGAGATCGCTAGTGGTGACTCAGCTCGGACATGAGAACACTAGTGGCACCTCGCTCGGACACAGATGGATGCAAGACGCAAGCAAACGACAATCAATTGATGCCGTAGCATGCGGAAACAAACAAGTATTCTAACATCCTGACACAGGGCAGTTCACGGACCTCGGTAATCTGAATATTCGGAAGAGCCTCATTCGTTTAGAAAGAACCGAAATGTTTTCCTGGCTCCAAATAAGTTTACCTGTCATCTGTGAATTCTTCGGTCATTCGGGGACGCCGGTCGGGTTATGCACCTTCCGGGAAAATCCATTGGCTCTGAGTCGGAACCTACACCAATGAATCAGAAGTATTGGAGCAAATGCAGTTTTGCCACAGGAAACCCACGTTGGATGCTTCAATTGAGAACAGAAGTTGGGTGAGATCGGTATTGGATCGCCGGTAGGTATATCGCCTGTTGAAACAGGATCCAAGGTCTCGTTTTTCTTTCGCTGGTGAGCAGGTGAGATGAACTGCAGACTAGTTGTAACGATATACGCACATAGGCTAAGGCAAGCCAGAAGGCTTAGAGTACAACTGTCAAGAGGGACCAAAGTAGTGACATTCTGGCTTTGGCTTGGCCTGGAGGCCCCGGCTTTGGCCCGACCTGGGGTGGCTTTGGCTCGATGAAATTGTAAGCCAGGCCAAAGGTATCTGGCCCTGGCTTTGGCCTGGGCCATGGATTTCCTAGAAAAATTGGAATGATTCTAAATGGAAACATGGAGTGCTTGAATGGAGTCGGAACACTGTCAGGTATGTTCCAAATGCATATCAGATATACTGAGATTCACAAGTCGGACAGCAGGCCTTCAGAACTGCATGACAACATTGAGACATCTTCGAGCCATGTTTTATCGACAATTCAGTCAGAACATTCAAATTGGGACTCTGGATTGAACAACATTCATCTTAATTTATGCCATGGAAAGGGAATGCTTTTTTTTTGTGTTCTCCCGCACCCGGTGAGAGGTTCGAAAGCCATGGCTTCTTGGCCCGGCTTCGGCCTGTGAGAATGCCAGGCAAAAGCCAAGATAGGCCAAAATTTTCGCTTGGCTTTGGCCTTGGTACCAAAGCCAAAAAGCCGGGGCTTCTTAGCCTGGACTTTTTGGCCTGACACACCCAATTCGCTGAAATTTCAATGTACATTGATACGCATAATGATTCCTTCGAAATCTGTACAAAATTCAGCACTGCATGAAAGGGAGGATTCCCGCAAATGTGAAACTTGAAAGGAAATGTTAAGAATCTGTATCATTATCAGTTCAACAGAAAGAAAGAGATTCAGTGGTGCTGAAAGAGCCATTGAATCAAAGGACTTCAATGGCACTGAAATTCTGCTGAAACCCCACTGAAACTAATTGAATCAAAGGGAATTTCAGCACCCATTGGGAATTTGGGCCGACCCAGGATACTGCCTTTTTGGGAAGACCACGTGCACGGCGGCCATCAACGGCACAACGAACAATGGTTGCTCACAAACCCTCCTTGTGCTGCTACCACCATCCCTTTCTGCCCAACTGTCGTTTCGTCATCCCTTCCACTCTGATATGCCCCAGCTATCTTTTGGCTGACTTCTACAAGACATCCCCTCCCACCGTGGATGCTATCCTCTCCGATCTCGATGCCACTTTCCTTTGCCACCGTCGACATCACCTGCACATAATTTTGGGCGATATATGCCTGCCAGCATTGTCTTCACGGGTTATATGCACCCTGACATTCCGCGATATTCCTCACTGATGGAGGAAGATGCCATCGAGTCGCTGCCGCCGGCCGAAAGCGGGTTTGATTAGTTTACTATTTTATGGCGTCTGTACATACACCTTTCCTTGCCAAGTAATTTATAACCTTCACACAAAAATTACCGCTCCTTGAGTTTCAAGATTTCCATAGCCGCTGAAATTTCCATTGATTCTATTAGTTTCAGTGGAGTTTCAGCAAAATTTCAGTGCCATTGAAGTCTTTTGATTCAATGGCTCTTTCATTGCCACTGAATCTCTTTCTTCTGTGCAACTGATAATGATACAGATTCTTAACATTTCTTTTTAAGTTTCAAATTTGCGGGAATCCTGCCTTTCATGCGTGCTGAATTTCATACAGATTTCGAAGAAATCATTATGAGTATCGATGTATATTGAAGTTTCAGCAGATCCGGTGTGTGAGGCCAAAGCCACTAGATCAAAGTTCGGAGGCAGGCGGAATGATAGATATGTCGGCGATTGTCGGCCGCTGCGAATCGCCACCAATTGCCTCTTTTCTTCCACGTATACTAGTACCATGTTTCGAGTCAATCTACCGGTTTGATGTAGTCAGCGGGACCTCATCTTCCGCCCTGTAGGGTGCTTTGACGGCGCTCCAGCATTAAGTATCAACGAAACCCCCGGGATGCTATGCGCTAAGAAGGTACTACTCTTGCCATCTGGATCTGTTCTCACGTAGATTGCTCAGCGCGGACAGTCTTCCTCAGCGTGCGAGGGCGGAGCCAATGTATCAAATGCGCCACAGGAACGAGCACGCGACTCGCGGTCCGCGTCTTTCCTTCAAATTGAGTGCCAGCGGCAAAAGTGGAGCCCAATGCCCACCCAAGATGACGTTTCTATTTTTTTTTGGCTGTGGCGTTGGGGTCGAATCCTTGATTTCGGTGTGCCCATGACCCCTTTACCGCTCCCTTCCCATCGTACCTTGTCGCATGTGTATCTGGTGTCGATCTGCCGTTCTCTCCAGTACTACGGTTTCCTGTTCTTCAATAGCTGACCAATTCTTCTCAGTGTCGGCCTTGTCGTGGCTGACGCTGACAAAATCAACTCTACCGCTACGCCGTGAATCTCCTATTGGGCAGAAGAATGGCTTGGCCGCCTAACCATCGTCGCGGCGATCATAATGGTTGGTTCGGACCGTTTGGGATTGGTAATCCAGTCCTAAATTCACGCACAGATATACACCCGCCCTTCTAGCTGCGATATCCGTTTGTCATTGTACGACTCCTGATTCATCTGATTATCGAGCTCGCAATTGCAAGATGCCATTTCTACTTTTTTTTTGGCCTCCGATGCTTTTGGCTCTCGGATTGGCTTGATTTCGGCGAGCTGTGTCCACTCCCCCTTTTATCGCTCATTTCTCGTTCTGTCGCACTCTGACGTTCTGTGGGGTGAAGGTCCCATTCTTCGATAGTTGACCATTTCCTCAGTGGCGACTTTGTCGCGGACTCGCGGTTGACGTTGACAAGAAAGGCAACTCTACGCCGTGGACTTCCTATTGGCCAGAAGAATGGCTTGGCCGCTCAAGAATCGTCGCGGGGATCATGATGGTTCGTTCGGATCGTGTCTCCGGCTGGTTGGGATTGGTAATCCAGTCCTAAATTTACGCACAAGATATACACGCCGCGTTCTAACTGCGACATCCGTTTGTCATTGTACGACGCCTTATTCATATGATTATTGAGCAAGGCTGCTTACAGAACGACGACGAATTCGTATTTATACAGGTTGAACGGGACGTAGGTAAATCAAACTTGACCCTCCAATCTCTCTCTTATACACCATGAAAAACATCCTATTTACCGGCGGCACAGGTGTGGTCTCTTGTCTGACAGTCTCTCTGAACTAATTGACCGGACGACAGGATACATTGGGGGCCCGATCCTATCCCGCCTCATTGAACGGAACGATCCTAATCTGAATATCACTGCTCTCGTCCGTTCCGCCGCGAAAGTGGAAAAAATCAACACACTGAATTTGCGCCTGAACGTGGTCCCTGGGTCCCACAGTGATGCGACGCTCGTCGAACGACTGGCTTCGGAAGCGGATGTCGTGTTTTCTCTGGTATATCAATCCGTTTCTAGAAGTGTTTTTCATACAAATAACCACACCCACCGGCAGGCGGACTGCGACGACTTGCCAGCCGCAGAGGCCGTGCTGCGGGGTCTCAAAAAGCGTTTTGAGGCTACTGGGAGGAAACCCGTCTTGATTCATATGGTAAGCAATACCATCCACAACCCAGACAGCAACTGATGTACACATCCAATCCATCCGCAGTCAGGGACAGGTGGGCGTTCCTACTCTAGCTTCGAGGGCTGTCCTGATGACGCTGAGGCAGGCTGTCTCGGGGACAATGCCAAAGGACTGTTTGCCTCTTACACGATCTACAACGATATCAACATAGCCCAGATTGAATCCCTTCCTGCGACGCAGCCCCACCGAAACGTCGACCTTGCGATTGTGCAGGCGGATACGCATGGTGAGAAGCTTGAGAAAAATAAAATCGAATCGAATGACGAATAGCATTAGGATACGCTGAGACGTACATCGTCGCGCCGCCGGGTGTGTACGGCACACCGCACGGAATCCTCGCCGATGCTGGGGTGCAGAATGTCACCAACGCCGCGTTCGACAGTCTGATCAGCATCTCGTTCAAACGCGGCGCCGCTGGCGTGATTGGAGAGGGAAAAAACATCACAGGACATGTGGACGTCACTGAAGGTCTGTCAGCATTCTTTTAGTCTCCCTCCATGCTGAGGTTTCGCAGTCGGTGACCTGGTCGTGCTCCTCTATGACACAATAACTGCCAACCCCGCCTTGGCCGGACATGGAAGGAATGGATACTACTTTGCAGACAACGGGGACATAGAGTTTGTGGAAATTACGAAGGTCATTGAGGCTACGGTTGGACCGCGTCGCCCTCTCACCCAAGAGGAATTGGATGAGGCTCTCCCTGGCCGGGTGCGTGAATTGTCACGGATTAATGCGACTACGTGCTAATTATTCGACAGTATAACGTGCAGCGTTTCTTTGGCGACAATTCGAGGAGCAGGCCTGAGAGGTCCCGCGCGCTGGGTTGGAGGCCTATCAAGACGACCGAGGATTTCTTGGCGGCGCTGCGGGACCAGATCGAGAACTGGAAAGCTTGACTCGGAAAATGAGCTCTATGTCTTTATGTACATGTTATCGAATTTGAGGAGAGGTCTCGAAAGTCACCAAGTCAAACGTGCAAACTGTCGTGACACAGCTCAAGTTCCATGTCTGGCACAACCCTTTGGGCTGCCTATATCACTCTTTGCCAACTGGTCCCTCGACCCGACGAGGCAAGAACGGCTCCGTCCTGAACAGGCATCGGCGCTTGGGTTCCCTTCTCTGGAATGGAAAAGGGCTGTCGCTCAAGTAGCATGGCCTGCCCAGGTTCATGCTGACCCCAGCCACTTTTATGCCCCGAAATGTTTCGGTCCGAATACCCACCTTGAAGGCGTCTCTTGGCTGTCCTCTCTTCGCACTCCCTTGTGACCCTGATGCCAACTGCGTGAGCAGTACTGTAAGTATCATTCCTTGCGGTAAGAGGGACTAGGGTTCTTCGTTCTGATCCCCAGCCCTGATTGAAAATGCGAAAGACGCCGGAATCCCATCAGATGTATTCTTTCTTTACACCAGTGTCTTAGGATGGTGACGAGCAGTTCGGAGATTCATAATGACTGGAGCTCTCGGAGTAACTTTGGGTTTCCTGTTTGCGTATTTATTTTCACTGTAAGTCTGTAAACAGATTGCCGAGCGGTCAAGGTCGGGAAGGTTGCAGAAAATTCGGTTATCCTGGATCCACACCTCGAACTGTTGTCGATTGTTTATATTGATTCCTCGCGTGGAACCAGTCACGTGCGTGACAAACATTTTCTCAGACGACGACATCGTCACGATGGAATCGCAGGGCAATGGGCCATACTCGGCTTCGGGCGTACCGTCCACTCGACTGTTCCATTTTCCGTCCTTCCCTACCATCCCGGACGGCGTGAAAATAATCCCTTTCAAAGAATTCGAGGAATGGGGTACACGCGTTGTAGGCGCCGACGGAGTAGAGAGGGATGGGAAAGGGATCCCTACGATCCGCCTACCTCCCAAGAAGAAGGCCAAGAAAGTCCCGAACAAGCCTGCCACTAACTCTAACGGGACCATTGTGAAGAGAGAATGGTGGGAGGAGTGGGAGGCTGCGGGCGAACAGCGCCGAATTCGTGATCCTTACGACCGGTAGGTTCCCTCGCCCTATGAATCTAACAGAACTGACATTTGATACCGTTAGAAACCTCAATCGGGTCGATCGCTTACATCAGGCGGTCATTGACTTCCCTAGGTAGTTGACGGGATCGTTTGCTTCTATCCGCGGCTCATTCGTTTTTTTGCAGATACCACAACTTGAACATTCGGAATCACGTTCAGCAGCTGTGGGAGAAGGTTTGTATTTTACGTTCACTCTGTCATAGCTCACCGTCTTTTAGTGGAAGAACTTCGCCGGTGTTGGCACACCAGCGAGCTCCAAAGTGGCCGATATGTCCGACGACGAATCCGATTTCGAAGGAGAGCCTCCCGAATTAACCCCCGAAACCGAAAACCTATCAACACAGGTCGACGTCCCTCTGCTTGTGGCTGTTTCTGACACCAATATGGGCCCTGCTCCCGTCAAAGAGGACGACAAAGCGCAGCTCTTCTTGAACGATCCCGCGCGATCAGTCCAGGTCTTCCTCTCATCGTACATGAGAAGCGAAGGAATAATTTAGTGAGTACGACATCGCTCGTCCGATACGACGGCTCATCGGCTCGCTCCGTGCAGCGATCGTCGAAAACTGTCCGCTGCGCCCCGCCTCCTCCGTTTTTTCGTTCAATTCCTCACTCGTAACGCGTTCCTGCCCGAGTGCACAGAAGGTCTCCAAGAGGCGCTCAAGGTCATCGCGATCGCGGAGAGAGAGCTGCCGCTGTTGTTTGAGGTATCCAACGCGTTTCCCGATCCGTTCTCGCTTGCGTGCACGGCGCGGTGGGGACGAAAGGTGGACACGATCGTCCTGGGCGAAAGAGATTCAGACGCGGATTCGATTGAAGACAAGCGGGAGACAAAGCGGATGAAGACTGGGCACGACGCGGACGTGACTGATGAGTCAATGTTCGAGACTGCGCGGATCGAGGAGGTCGAGGAGATCCGGGCCAACAACACAGCTTCCGTCGACTCCGGTGTTGACGGCGTCCTAGCCACTGTAGACTTAAACATGAACGCGCTGAAGGGAAGCACTGATGTCTGCGGGAGCGGTTGGGGAGATGCTGCCGCTTCGCAGAATCCTCCGGATCCGAATGCAACTGGCGCCGTTCCCGGTGGCTGGGGAACCGCGAGCGGGTGGGGCTCGGGCACAGTCTGGGATGACCTGCCGGCGAATGTAAACCCCACCCCGAGCGTCCCCGCGCCGCCGGCTCTCATCGCTCTCCTTGGCCCCACCGCGTTCCCACTCACGCACGAGCCGGGTGTTGTCGAGGCGTCCCTCCGGCGCGTGAAATCCATCACCGCGTTCACAGCCGTTCAATCCGCGGTATACGGGTCCCCCGCCGAGGCGGTGGAGTGCGAGCTGGCGGCACGCATGTCTGCCGTGGTGTTGGCGCCGTGCCTCGGGTGGGTGGAGGGCTCGGCACCGCGCATCTTGCGCAGCTCGAATGTCGCGCCCGGGCCGCCGCTACACGACATGCTGGGGGACGATATTACGATCCTCGTGGATCCGGCGGAGGCAAAGAAGTTGCGTGTCGGGATGGGACTCGGCGCGACGTGGGTGCAGTTGGCCCGGGTGCAGAAGGATGAGGATGAGGATGGAGATGCGCCGCCGAGGTATTGGTATGCCGAAGAGCTGGTGATGGTTTTGCCTAGCTATTGGTTGGTTTAGATCCGTATCCCCGATGCATTATCCCGAAAAATCGTTGACTATTTTGTCCTTGCATTTACTAAGATGTAATTGTGTCTTTTTTACAATGAACATACAACTAAGTAACTATCTCACCCCTGCCGGCTGTGAGTTCAGAATACGAACTCAGCAGGAGTCGGTACCCATGGCCTATCCGCCTATCCCTGGCTACCAATTGAGAGGCCCCTCCTGTAACAGTTCTATTACTGGCTGTTACGGAGCAAGGCGAAGAGCAATACACGAGTACCTCCCCCGAAATCCGAAAACCTGGATATACGAAAACGGAACAAACCGCCACGAGTACTGAAATCCGGCAAGTTCACCCCTTCGAACTTAACTATCACTGGTTGAACATTTCACATTTTTGAGTGAAAAAATTGATAAAAAATGTCGTTCATTTTATAGCCATTTTTCACCGAAAAAAGAAGTGAAAAATTTAAAACATCTTCGCCAATTTTTTGACTTGAAATCAAAGTGAAAAATGTGAAACAAATTTTGTGATGTTGTTAAGATGTTTCTTTTGCATTTTTTGACTGAACTCAAGGTGAAAATGATGGTGAAAAAATCAAAAGTTTTTTCACTAATTTTTTCAGCAGAAATCAAAGTGAAAAATGTGAAACAAAGTTGGTCATATTGTTAAGATGTTTGTTTCACATTTTAGACTGAAACTCAAGGTGAAAAATGCGAAATATCACTTGTTGAACATTTCAATTTTTTGAGTGAAAAAATTCATAAAAATGTTATTCAATTTATTGGCATTTTTTCACCGAAAAAAGAAGTGAAAAATTCAAAACATTTTTCACCACTTTTTGAGTTGAAATCAAAGTGAAAAATGTGAAATACAGTTTGTGATGTTGCAAAGATGTTTCTTTTGCATTTTTTGACTGAACTCAAGGTGAAAATGAAGGTGAAAAAATCAAAAGTTTGTTCACTAATTTTTTCACCAGAAATCAAAGTGAAAAATGTGAAACAAAGTTGGTCATATTGTTAAGATGTTTGTTTCACATTTTTGACTGAAACTCTAGGTGAAAAATGCGAAACATCACTGGTTGAACATTTCAAATTTTTGAGTGAAAAAATTGATAAAAATGTCATTCAATTTATTGGCATTTTTTCACTGCAAAAAGAAGTGAAAATTTTAAAACATTTTTCACCACTTTTGTGAGTTGAAATCAAAGTGAAAAATGTGAAACAAACCTCATGTTTTTCTTCGAACTAGTGATACCATTAATTCATACACATTTCAAGGTAAAAACAAAGGTGGAAAAATGAAAAGTTTTTTGACCAGTTGTTTCACACTCATGTGTTCCAAAGGTGGTTGGCAGCGAAACAAAGCCAATATCACAGTCCATCAATTGTTCTTTGCCAGACAAAATACACACAAAGAATAGACAAAGGACAGACAAAGGAGCTTGGAAATCCTGTGGCCCTTTGTCCTGTGTCCTTTGTCCTTTGTCCTTTGTCCTTTGTCCTTTGTCCTTTGTCCTTTGTCCTTTGTCCTTTGTCCTTTGTCCTTTGTCCTTTGTCCTTTGTCCTTTGTCCTTTGTCCTTTGTCCTTTGTCCTTTGTCCTTTGTCCTTTGTCTTTTGTCCGTCCTTTGTCTATTGTCTGCCTTTCACTGGTGAAGCAATTCAAGTTTTTTTGACGGAAAAATTGGTAAAAAATTCAAAATCTGTTTAGTACATTGTATTTTGGGTCCCAGTGGCATTGTAGGTGCATCTCAGGTCCCTACATCTATTTCTGGTGTGCTTGGGCCCATGCCACCCACCGTTGCCTCACGGATTTTAAATCCGAAAAATCACCCTTTGTTGCTGTTTTAATGAGTACTTGGCCCGCGGTGAGTCCAATCCCAGACAGATTTTGCGGCCCAGTGGCATTTTAGGTGCATTTCAGGTCTCTGAATCCATTTCTGGTGTGCTTGGGCCCATGTCGTCTGCCGTTCCCTCACGGATTTAAAATCCGAACTAAAAATCAAGCAAAATGACTGTTTTAATCAGTACTTATAATCAGTTGTTTTAATCAGTACTTAATAAAGGGTGATTTTTCGGATTTTAAATCCGTGAGGGAACGGCAGACGACATGGGCCCAAGCACACCAGAAATGGATGCAGGGACCTGAAATGCACCTAAAATGGCGCTGGGCCCCAAAATCCGTCTGGGATTGGACTCACCGCGGGCCAAGTACTCATTAAAACAACAATAAAGGGTGATTTTTCGGATTTTAAATCCGTGAGGGAACGGCAGACGACATGGGCCCAAGCACCCCAGAAATGGATGCAGGGACCTGAAATGCATTTAAAATGCCGCTGGGCCACAAAATCCGTCTGGCATTGGACTCACCGCGGGCCAAGTACTCATTAAAACAGCAACAAAGGGTGATTTTTCGGATTTAAAATCCGTGAGGCAACGGTGGGTGGCATGGCCAGGCACTGATTAAAACAGCCATTTTGCTTGATTTTTAGATCGGATTTTAAATCCGTGCGGGAACGGCAGACGCCATGGGCCCAAGCACACCAGAAATGGATGCAGGGATCTGAAATGCACCTAAAATGCCGCTGGGCCGCAAAATCCGTCTGGGATTGGACTCACCGCGGGCCAAGTACTAATTAAAACAACAATAAAGGGTGATTTTTCGGATTTTAAATCCGTGAGGGAACGGTGGGTGGCATGGGCCCAAGCACACCAGAAATAGATGCAGGGACCTGAGATGCACCTAAAATGCCACTGGGACCCAAAATACAATGTACTAAACAGATTTTGAATTTTTTACCAATTTTTCCGTCAAAAAAACTTGCATTGCTTCACCAGTGAAAGGCAGACAATAGACAAAGGACGGACAAAAGACAAAGGACAAAGGACAAAGGACAAAGGACAAAGGACAAAGGACAAAGGACAAAGGACAAAGGACAAAGGACAAAGGACAAAGGACAAAGGACAAAGGACAAAGGACAAAGGACAAAGGACAAAGGACAAAGGACAAAGGACACAGGACAAAGGGCCACAGGATTTCCAAGCTCCTTTGTCTGTCCTTTGTCTATTCTTTGTGTGTATTTTGTCTGGCAAAGAACAATTGATGGACTGTGATATTGGCTTTGTTTCGCTGCCAACCACCTTTGGAACACATGAGTGTGAAACAACTGGTCAAAAAACTTTTCATTTTTCCACCTTTGTTTTTACCTTGAAATGTGTATGAATTAATGGTATCACTAGTTCGAAGAAAAACATGAGGTTTGTTTCACATTTTTCACTTTGATTTCAACTCACAAAAGTGGTGAAAAATGTTTTAAAATTTTCACTTCTTTTTGCAGTGAAAAAATGCCAATAAATTGAATGACATTTTTATCAATTTTTTCACTCAAAAATTTGAAATGTTCAACCAGTGATGTTTCGCATTTTTCACCTAGAGTTTCAGTCAAAAATGTGAAACAAACATCTTAACAATATGACCAACTTTGTTTCACATTTTTCACTTTGATTTCTGGTGAAAAAATTAGTGAACAAACTTTTGATTTTTTCACCTTCATTTTCACCTTGAGTTCAGTCAAAAAATGCAAAAGAAACATCTTTGCAACATCACAAACTGTATTTCACATTTTTCACTTTGATTTCAACTCAAAAAGTGGTGAAAAATGTTTTGAATTTTTCACTTCTTTTTTCGGTGAAAAAATGCCAATAAATTGAATAACATTTTTATGAATTTTTTCACTCAAAAAATTGAAATGTTCAACAAGTGATATTTCGCATTTTTCACCTTGAGTTTCAGTCTAAAATGTGAAACAAACATCTTAACAATATGACCAACTTTGTTTCACATTTTTCACTTTGATTTCTGCTGAAAAAATTAGTGAAAAAACTTTTGATTTTTTCACCATCATTTTCACCTTGAGTTCAGTCAAAAAATGCAAAAGAAACATCTTAACAACATCACAAAATTTGTTTCACATTTTTCACTTTGATTTCAAGTCAAAAAATTGGCGAAGATGTTTTAAATTTTTCACTTCTTTTTTCGGTGAAAAATTCCTATAAATTGAACGACATTTTTTATCAATTTTTTCACTCAAAAATGTGAAATGTTCAACCAGTGTATTGGGTCTCTGAACATTGCGGGCCGTACATGTCTATGCACCATAAATTTATATTTCTCAAACCTTTGACGAAAATAAGCTGGGAGTCCTTGATATTCAGGAATCTCACTTTGACGCTGAATCAGCATCACAGTTTAACAACATATTTGGCCGGTGGTTCAAATTATACCACTCTGCTCACCCTGAAAAACCGTGTTCTACGGTAGGTGTGGCATTCGTCCTCAACAAAAAAAACTCTTGGACACAGAAATATACGTGAATTAATTCCTGGGCACACCTTCATGATTATCGTCCCGTGGCATAATGGAGAATCTTTGATTATTTTGAACATATATGCCCACAGCCGCCCCGAAGAAAGGGACAGAACGTGGAAAGAATTATGGAAAGAATGGCGTGACGACCCTTATGTTCGGGCATACCCAAGAGGTAAGAATTCGATCTCGGCCCAGGAATGTCCTTCGCAGAGTTGTGTTTTCGTCGTTGCACGGCCTTGAGAGCACACAGTGAGACGATCAGGACTGCTATAGATTGAAGCAAAGCCATGAGGCCCAGTGAGAATGGTCTCTGGGCTACTACGCTGAGAGTCGCTGAAATCTGCTCCAGATCAGGACTTTCTGCTCAAAAGCGTTTGCGGCGGTGGTGCTGCCAATATACTTGATCGTACGAATTACATATTACATCATGATACTTGGGGTGTGGGCCGTGGTGTCACCCGGCAAACCTCGTACTTTTTTTTTTTTTGGCATACAGTCACAGCGCTCACAACACAGGCAATATCTCAGCAAAGCCAGCTCCAGGTGCTGCCTCTGATCTGGAGTCTGGACGACATCAAAACCACATATGTTACGGATGCATACTCCATGGGAGACTTCACTAAGATACCAATCAGCACAATATGTGGGGCCCAGTCTTTGACACCAGCCCTTCACAATAATCCGGATGTTAATCATTATTCCAGCAACATCTGATAGGACCAGATGAGGAATAGGTCCTTGAACAACCCACTGGAACTATGTATCTGGATTTAAATTCTCACCGACAATACAATCCAAATAAGCATCATTGTACATAATTAATCTTGCAGGAAAGAGTTTATTGAATTCACAGACACACCAGACTCGTGTGGAGGGACAATGGAGATCTGCAAATCACAAACACAGAAGACAAAAACCGGATATAAACCAGTAAGCAAGCTCCCAAGTCTAATGCAGACTGGTGGAGAGAGACAAAGATCTACTGTGCAGAGTTACTGGATGGATCATCCGGAGAAAACACCAGGAAAAAGAAATGGAGGCCAATTTTTAATTTTGTTCTGAGGCAGATATGTGTCCCTAAAGTTAGGAATTTGGTTAAAATCCAAAAGAGTTCAGGTAGTTAGGTAGTATTACACTAATGTGGAAGAGGGCTACATATTTTGAGGCATACTGGCCACTTGTCTGAGAAGAAAGGCTGAATAAAGGAATTCACTCCCCAGGTTCGAACTGTGGACCTCAGAAGTACGCTCGGAATTAGCCGAACACACAGCCACTGAGTAGTCACAAGAAATCTAATGAAATCTCTGAAAAAGGCTTCAACACAGCCACTATTCTCCTTGTACTATAAAATCGTAACTGATGATTCACGCAGCTTGCCAAGAGCTCATGCAAACTTTTAGAAAAGAACGAGAACTTATTACATAAGTACTCGTAATTATCGGATCGAGAGTCAACAATGATTTTTTTTTTTTGCTTCTCTCCGACTTGTCGTTTTCTATGGCTCTCTCCGGTAAGATACTTGTAAGTCGAAGCTCCAAGGGCAGGACGTGGCGCCTGCAGGATATTAATAGCGCGACACGACCGTCATTAGGCGTGGGAGTGGCGGCAGAGTCTGAAACACCTCTTGTTCCCGTACCACCACCATCTCCGTCCGGCGCCTCACCCGCTGCCTCTCCCTCCATCCTCTCCCATCTTTTCCCTCCGCCTGCCTTGGTCCCCCGCCAATGCTCTCGCGCCAAAATACCCCGGATGACCCGCAAATACGCGACTGAAGCAACCGCCAGCAGGTTCCAGTCACAAGTTCTGGCAGGCGTCGGATTTCCGGTATTTGACAGTCCAAACACAGCCGTTATTCTGAGTGCGTCCACATTGCGCCCAAGGAATCGAGGAGGTCCGTGCAGCAAAGACCTCGACCACGCGAGGCTACCGGATGACCATGTTCTCCGCTGGCACAGACTCAGCGAAGGAATAGTGGGACGGTGCGCGGTACACTGGGTCGTTCATCGAGATCCCCGGCTAACGTGGCACAGAACGGTGCTCAACGACGCCGCAGTTATCTTCCACACAGACAATGCGCGTTCGTGATCCATCGACCACTTCGCCTTGCGCCTCCGGTCCGTCCTCTCCACACCCATAGCCCTAGGATTTAGACTGTAGACTTGGCCCTAGCCAAAGAAAACATTTCCTAGATCCATGGCAGTAGCCAACCCTTGGCTAAGGCCATGAGTTTAAGCTAATGACACTAAAAAATGAAGTGACAGCAGCGGGGATTGAACCAAAAGCTCCATTGTTATGTAAGAACAGAACCTAAAGCAACATCTTAACCTAACCAACTGAGCCATGAGGGACTAAAGGGTTCTAGCTGTGTAGTAGTAGTAAGTATGTTCCCCCCTCTGGCCCCACCTCCGGGGCCTTGTTAGTGTTAGTAGGTTAGTGTTAGAGGTTAGAGGTTAGAGGTTAGCCTCCCCAGGTACATCAATATTGCTGGTTAGAAGTTAGGTTGGTTAGGATTGGTTAGGGCTGTTTAGGGTTAGAAACAAAAGACACATAATTAGCATTAACAAACCATTTCAAAGACCTAGGGCAGCTTGCCTGCCCTAGGTCTGGGTATTAACAGGCCCTGGGCAGGGTAAGGGTACCTTACCCTAGCCAGGGCAACAAAATCCCTGTTATTACCCTTTTGGCAGTAGTATCATTGCTGCTTTTGAGCAGAGATGCATTTCAATGAGATCTAGGGTTCAATCCTGCTGAACAGTGTATCCTTTTGCTTTAATTTATGGCTAGGGCCATTTGCCTAACCCTTTGGCTCCAGCCAACTCCTTGGCTGCCGTGGATTTAGAAAATAGTTTCTATGGCTAGAGCCATGGGATTTAGACTAAATCTTAGTGCTATGGCTCCTCTCCATCTACCCCAATGTTATATCCGTGCATTGTCGGACCGGTCGGCCCGGTCCGGCAATTCCCGAGAGGGTTTTCACGCTATGAAGGTCTACTGAGCGTTTCCCTTCTAATCACTGATTACTCATTGGGCCGACGGACTTGTATTTCTCTGAGGCCTTATTGTCAAGTCCGACTTCTTTCTCGGGCGTACTTACCAAGCCCGAAGTCCTTTATTGTTTAACCTTACTAAGTCACCTTGCTACCTTATTGTTTAACATTTCTTACTTACCAATATCTCGCACGCTATTGTATTCAATAGACAATAGTGTACTTAGTTTAAAGCTAGTTAGATATGTTTTGTACTTCAGTTTGATTATTGATTGTTTCTTCGCTATCTCGGCGTTGGTCGAGCCTCTGTCTTCATCCTCTATTCGGACTTCAACTCCGAACTCCGAACTCCATGACTCCGGACTATAGTCTTGTGCGGAACTGCGGACCTGAATAGTCGCTCACTCTATTCTTTGTAGTGTTGCGAGAAACCGCGAACTCCGAGGTCGGACTTCCTTGGCCTTGGCCTGACTCGACATATAACACCCAACGTCTTTGTCGATGTCGCCCCCCCTCAGCCCCTAAGCCAAAGTCGTCCAAGTTCCCAAGCGGGGCCCTCCTGCCGTACCTCTCGCCCTGATCGTGCCACGCACGGACTATGTTAGCGTCGTGTTCTCACTGGCCCTCCATCGTTGCCTCGGGGTAATCCTCTCTGTCTTCCTCGTATTCCGGAAAAGCTGATCTCTTCGCGGAAAGGGCCAATGCGCTCACCATCCATCCACTACACCATCAAACAGTTCGCCATCGAGGACAAGGACACCACGTCCAAATTGTATCTCACTGCAGTCGACGGTAAATCCAATTCTGAAGCGCGCGACATTGCGACAGACCGTCCGCAACAAACCCATATCTGGCATTGGGATCGTGTGTTTTCCTGCCATGCTTTTGGTTCTTCGCATTGATTTTCCTCAGTCCCGCGCACGCGAGAGGGTTGCTACCACGTCACCGGCGGTGTCGAGGTACCCGTCTGCTCTGGATCTTTGTTCCCTGTTGACCGAGTCTTTCCAGCCTGCTGTCAAGCAAGCGATGGCCTTTGCACCGTTTGTGGACCTGATCTAGCTGGAGACCAAAGACCACTTCGCGCGCGGCCGAGCTCCTCGTATTATCTGAGCACCGACAGTGAGTTTAAATTTATGTGCTTTGTATGTATATATTCCTGACGGGTGTGGTTTCCTTAGGTTCATCTCAATATTTCGACGGGAGGACTTCAACACGGCGACTCTGACAGCGGGAGTGCCGCCTGGTAGCCGGAGCAGCAGGTGAACTCAGCGGGTGGGTGGGGCACCGGGGCGGCGGCGCGGCACGGCACTTTGTATTATATGTAGCAAGTGATTATATAGTATTATGGGAAAATATGGGGAACACACATCTGAGCATAGCTGAGCATGTCCCAGTGTATGGATTTTCCAGATTAAATGCTGATATGCGCTCGGATGTGCTCGGATGTGTGCTGCTTTAAAGAAGCACATTTCAGCACATTTGAGCGTAGGAGCCCACAGATCATTCTCACTGGGCATGAGGTGCAAGGGCTAGAAGCTGATGCAAATCAACCATCTATGGCAGTCATCGGGCGGCTACAGGCGGTCTGATCCACTCTTACGATAGATTTCAGCACCTCAGCGGGGATAATCTATTTGCAGTGTTTGCCACCCGCGGAGACCGGCTTAGTGCGCCAAGATCATCAGATCCCGTGGCACCTTAAGACGGTGGCATCCTGCTTGGTGGCGGATAATGCGACGTATATCACTCGAGTGACCAGTGGCCTAGGCTCGAATCCAGCCTGTCTATGAAGGTAAACCTGTCGATAGACAGGCTGGTCGATATGAGTTTGAATTATCAATGCAATTACAGCCGTTTGCATAGTTAATGGCACTGATGGGAATATGAGTAAACAAGAGCAACTTTGATCCTCGGCTTCATCTCGCTCATACCTCTCTCATTCCTTGACCGTTTGCCTCAAAACTGGGTGCGTTCGAATGCGTTTCAGCGTGGCTATCGAACTTACCAAGTCTCTCGCTGCAATTTCACGTTCAATTTTCCGACCTATTCGGCTCCGACCGCGCTACAGCCCCATCTTCAAGCTCCTGTTCCAGGCTCAGTTTTCGTTTGTTTCGGCTCAAACTAGGTGCGTTCGAACGCGTTTTGGCGTGGCTGTTGCCCTGACCAAGTCTACAATTACCCATCCCATTTTTCGACCTATTCGGCTTCAGTGCGCTACAGGCCTAATCTTCAAGCTCTCTTTCCAAGATCAGTTCTCCTTCGGTTCAGCTCAAACCAGGTGCGTTCGAACCGGATTTTTTGCCCCAATCCAACTGTACTAACCATTCACTGCAGTAACTTATTCCGATACCTCAAATCGTCTTGTTGGCACATTTCTATTGACTCTCTCGTTTGTGGCTCAATCCGGATTGATTCAGGTGTGCTATCAGGCTGATATACTTTAGAAGCAAGCCGATATCTGGAAACCCTTCCAGTATTTCGCATCCTACGAACAAATGGGCAACCACAGCATCAGCCGCGACGTGAAGATCGTGGCCATAAATCTCTATGAACAAGGGATCCTCTCTCTCAAACAAATCCTTGTCTGTGTTGGCTTCTCTTGTCGTACCTTCTTTCGGATCCTGAAGCTTTGGCGAACTACGGGTGATGTTGTACAGTCGAGGAGGCGGTCCGGCCGGACGAGAATTCTCCACTATGATGACATTCAATACCTCCTCCGCTTAGTCCGTCATCAACCAGACTGGTTCTTAGATGAGCTTCTCGACCTCCTTCGTCACAACAGATTCATTTCTATACACTACACAACCATCCACCGTGAGCTCGAGCGTGCAGGAATGTCCACCAAGCAACTCAAGGTCATTGCAACTGAACGAAGCGAGCCCGTGCGCCTCGATTTCATCCGTGAGGTCTCCCAATATCCCTCGGATTACCTAGGATCTCTCGACGAAACCTCTAAAAATGACAAGACCCCCGATCGCCACTTCGGACGCGCAAGGAAAGGTAGACGTGCAATAAAACGCCAAAAGCTAGTCCACGGTCGGCGTTTGAGGGCGACAGGATTCCTAACTTCACGTGGGATGCAAGCTTGTAAAGTTGTCGAAGGATCGATGCATCGGGACCAATACCTCGAATTCCTGGAGCATCAAGTTGTAAGTGAGATGTTATCTGTGTCGACTCTGCTGATATATTCCTTGCCTGGTAGCTTCCGCTTTGCTCTCCCTACCCAGGCCCGGCCAGCGTGCTTGTTATGGATAATGCTCGAATACACCACGGCCCGGAAATTATTGAGCTTTGTGAACGCTTTGGTGCGCTCATTTTACTTTCACATGAATCATGATCTAACCTCAGGAGTACGACTTCTGTATCTCCCTCCGTACTCACCTTTCAATCCCATCGAAGAGGCCTTCTCCAAAATCAAGGCGTGGATCCGCCACAATAATGACATATTCACCTACGGCGTGTATGATGAACCCCACGTGCTCATTTATGATATGATGGAGGCGATGAACATCATTACAGAGTCGGACGCTCTCGGTTACTTCATACACGCCGGCTACCTCTAGCTCTGTATTGTGCTTACCATATTTTCTGTTACTGTCGCATCATGACCTTTCTCACTGTCACGGAATATACAGCTTGTTGGATGCCTATATTGAGGTGGTTTTCTTGTCTCCGTGTTTTCCCCCTCCCCAGACAGAGTTACAAACGAAACTTCGCTTCTATATCGTTTTTTTACATGTGCAAAAACTGTTGTATCTACACCAGCGGCATCTGTGCCCAAGCCGCAATTGTCGCTTTCAGCTCAGCAATTTCTCCTGCAACAAACTGCATCTCCTTCAGGTCCTCCAATGCAACATAACTAAATGCCATGGTCCCCTTGAACTTGTGCTATTTGAATCGATCGCGAATATCATCGTCCAAGCCATATTGGGTGCAAAAGTCATTGATTGACAGGACAGGGCCGGGAATCAAGGAAGCGGGGATGAGCATAGCAGGTGTGTTACGATCCAAGACAGCGGGAGGAGGCGGGGGAAGTGCCACCGGAACAGGACGAAGCAAATTTGCGAAGTCCGGGGGGAAGTTGATGTTTATTTGTGGTGCTGTATTATTCACGGCCTTTTCCTTGTCTCGCAGTTCTGCACGACGTTGTAGCAGCGGGGTGTGAGCGGCTAGACGCCTGGGGTTGATCTTGTTGAATAAATCGTTATTTGGTGGCTTCTTTATTGTGGCAAATTCCGGTCCCTTGAGCTACGAGGAGAAATCAGATGAGAGTCACAAGGAAATAAAATAACCAACTATAGCGGCCGCCCAGCTTTCTACGTGTGCGTTACCAAGCGTAAAATGATCTGGGCCGTCGGAATCCACAAAACAGTGACCAGTTGGACAACGACCGGTGGGACAAATATACTTGTCACGTAGTTTACCGATTTCAGCATTGAGCGCAGCGTTAGCTGGGAGGATGTCACGGGCGGCAGGAATCTGCAGTATATGTTAGAACTGGGATATACTCTGGTGAGCAAACATTGAGCGTTTCTTCTCCTTTCGGTTCTCATCATCTGCCTCGTTGTTCTCTTTGTTTTGAGTAACCTGTTCCCGGAACGGTTCTGGACACCTTTCACAAATGGAGGTAGATATGCACGCACCGATTTGGGCTCAACAACGATTTTGGCGTTGGCATCTTTCTTTATTTTCAGAGCGTTCTCAACCAGATGGTCATACTTTGTGCCATCGTTTAGCTGGATCGGAGTGGTAACTTGTCGGGGGACCGTAAACGTAATCGAATAGTCTTCGAACACAAGGGCGGTAGGGTTGAGTACAGAAGAAATGGCAGCAAGTACCTGGGCCTTGAGAGTATCCCAAGGTACTGTATGATCTAACTTGCGAATGTCGGTGCCAGCAGGGGCTCCGCGTGAAGACTTCGCCTTCTTCATTTGTTCACGTGAAAAGACAGATATGGTATATGTGATTTTGGGAATTATGACGGTATCTGCGAACGAGTGTAGATGAGGTCAGAAACAATGGCAAAACAAACACCGTACCGGTTTCTGTCCGTTTACGCTTCTTAGGTATCTGGACCTCCTCCTCCTCCTCACTGACGTCACCCTGGTCGTCGCCATCCTCGTCTTCTTCATCTTCGTCCCCACTGCCTTCCTCGTCGTCCTCACCACCGCCATTCTGGTCATCCTCATCCTCGTCTTCACCATCGTCGCCCTGGTTGTCATCCCCCTCATCGTCATGATCCGGTTCTTGTTCCCCATCCATGTCCGCATCCTCATTCCCATCGGAATCTGGCCCACGCTGGCGCTTCCTTGCCCTGTACCGCTCCTCTTCTTTATCCACCTCCTTGTCATCAGTGTCCGTGGAGCTTTGGTTGACCAATGTTGTTTCCATATCATCATCAGAATTTAGCAGATCTTGGGCAGCAATGTTCCCAATGGAAGAAGAGATACGTTGTGCAGCGGTACGGGTCGAAGAATGTCTGGACATTGTATAAATTGTAGCTGAGAGAAAGGATAAAGTCAGTTCCATGCAGCGGAGTACAAGCTATGAAACGCACCTGGGAAAGGAGAAAATGGTATATGGGAGCGAGAAACACCCAGCGCATGTGCGCTTCAATAAACGGGTCTGTGAACGAAGCGATACTTCTGCATATTAAGATTTGA
This sequence comes from Mycena maculata, assembly GCA_029448575.1. Classification (NCBI taxonomy): domain Eukaryota; kingdom Fungi; phylum Basidiomycota; class Agaricomycetes; order Agaricales; family Mycenaceae; genus Mycena; species Mycena maculata. The sequence continues at coordinate 112,235 of JARJLG010000143.1, forward strand.
TTGGAGCACAAAATGGGATTCGAACGCACCTAGTTTGAGCCGAAACAAACGAAAACTGAGCCTGGAACAGGAGCTTGAAGATGGGGCTGTAGCGCCGTCGGAGCCAAATACTTAGGTCGGAAAATTGAACGTGAAATTGCAGCGAGAGACTTGGTAAGTTCGATAGCCACGCTGAAACGCATTCGAACGCACCCAGTTTCGAGGCAAACGGTCAAGGAATGAGAGAGGTATGAGCGAGACGAAGCCGAGGATCAAAGTTGCTCTTGTTTACTCATATTTCCCATCAGTGTCATTAACTATGCAAACGGCTGTAAATTACCTGATTTGGTTATTTAGTTGGTGGTGCGCAGTGGTCGAGTGATCGAATCCCGGCTATGATCCTTTTCAAAAACAATTCTCCTGAGCCACCCTCAACAAAATTTGGAGGTTCCGAGGGAATAAATAGCATGTTAGGAGCCTCAGCATCAGGAAACACCTCCTTTCCTAATAAGGTCCAATTACCCCGAACTTTGGTGAAATCCGAGCAAATTGCTCCTCTTGGGGTCATTACCTTTCTAGTGACCTCCAAAAAAAGTTAGGGGAAATTTACACCAACTTTCCTCGCATTCGTCCTACATTTTGTCCTTCTTTACTACAGGTTTCTGATTTTTCAGGTGCTCTAATCAGTCATTTCTTTGCCAAAAATGCGCCACACGGCAGCTTTGTATTAAACAGGAGGCTACAATAGACTAGACGAAGTGATATGAACTACGGATAATCAACAAAGCAATGGTTACCGCATAACTAGCAAATATATACGTATTGAACAGATTATAAGTGGGCACCGCGCCGACCAATGGATATGTAAGAGTTGTGGCTAAAAGGAGAGAGCGTACACATCTAGTCAGACTCTGGAACCTCGACAAGGTTGATGAGGATCGCAGAGCTGCCCGCAGCGTTGGAAGTTGAAGCAGTGGTTTCACTGGAAAGTGGAAATTCACGACATCAGCATTACACTACGACCGACAGAAAATGACTCACGTCACGAGATTAAAAAGAGAGTGGAGGACTTTGTGGAGGGAGACAGGCGCCGCGGCCCGAGTGTCACCGAGGGTCTTCATGTGATTGCGATACGTGTCTTCGTAAGCGCCTTCAGTGAACGGGATCTTTTGCTGCGTCCCAGTAGCCCGATATTCCATTAGTGATCCGTAAACCTAGAGCGACATCAGAAACAGGTAGATATACAACAAATGAACTCACTGCGGTTGCTGCGAGGCAGATCATGGCGTCGGGGAGTTCGAGGTCCTCCGGGTGCTTCTTGCTAGTAGACGCGAAGAGGTGGAGATTTTTGGTCTTGAACTGCCCGGTGAAGACACCTTTCTTGAGGAGACTGATGATTGCCTCGTGGTGGAATGGTAACTCAGTCTTCAGACGCCCCTGATAGGTATAGACGGGTTCAGATCACAGGCCAAAATGAATTGCCAAGACACTCACTGTAGTCGGATCAACGGGAAAAATGTACCGGTGGTCTTGAATAAGATCATTCACGAGCGTCTTGACTGCCGGAGCCGGAAGGAGTGCGATCCTGTAGAGACCAGGAGTCTCCTGCGTTGCAATGCGCTTCATGTCACCCCGGAGGATGTTGATGCGATCCAGGGGCTGAACAAAATGATCAGTAAATCGGCTCGAAGGCAGATGAAGAACATACAATGTCTGCTAAAAGAGCAGCAAAGTTCATATCAGTCTCCAAGCGTTCTTTAATGTGAGCCGATGCAGAGCGGTTTGCCGCCGCTATTAGATAAGCCCGCGCAAATCCGGCGCGGGAGATGATGGATGGATAAGAGTCCTCGAAGAGAAGGGAGAGTTTAATGAATTCAATGCAACCACGAAGAACTGCCTTCAGTTCTTCACTCTGGTCAGTGAGCCCAATATCTTTCCCCGGAGCGGGAAAAAGAATACGGGCCGAGATATGCCATTCGCTCTCGGGACGCTTATCAGCATCGGCCGAGGCACCGGCAATACGTTCGAGCTGAGCCTTCAGACCTTTGGAAAGCGTGCGCGGGTCGGGAAGGGGTACGCGTACTTCGGGCTTCTATTACAGTGTCAGTAAGGATCAATAGCCGAAGGCGAGGCCACCTACTTCCAAGTCTGCCTTCTGTTGACGAGCGGCTGACACCATGCGGGACTTCTGGATGATGTACATATTAATGAAGATTGACCAACGAAAACAATTCATTCATTACCTTGGGCCCTGGCTTCGGAGCAGGCTTGGCGTCATCTTCGGCGTCACTGTCAGGGACACGATGATCACGGGCCGATGTGGTCGACGAGTGACGACTGTGGGAGCGACGAGGGATCGTGGTGAGGCCCTTGGCAATAGCCTCATGGAGCGCCATGTCGTTGTCGCCCTCGTCCCGAGTAGCCTTGCGGGACTTCTGAATATTTGATGAGAATCAGAAACAAAAAAAAAGATTATATTACCTTGGGGACAGGATTGAGCTTGGGAGCAGGCTTGCCATCGTCAGAGTCGGAGTCGCTGACAGGGGCGAGGGCCGGCATCGATGCGGTCGACGAGTGGCGGCTGTGCCCATGGCGAGGGACAGCGGTGAGACCCTTGGCAATGGCCTCGTGGAGGGCCATGTCATTGTCGTGGGCCACTGCCTTGCGGGACTTCTAATACGAAATGGTCATAGGCTTCGCACAGCTGAGTATAAATGGAACACACCTTCACCGGGAGCTCTTTATCCTCGTCAGCGGGGGTCTCTGCCTCACTATCAGGAACCATCAAGTCTTGACCCGACGACCAGGATGCAACCGATGAACGGCGGCTGTGGAAGCTACGGGCGACAGCGTGACCTTTGTTATTTGCCTGGGGCATGTCGATGTCGCTGTTGCCGCTTGGAACACGCTTCGGGGCATCCGAGATGCTGTCGTCCGATTCATGGTCGTACTGGATCTGCCGCTCCTTGGCTGCTTTTTTTGGGCGGGGCTTGTCAATCTACGATAATCATTCAGTAGTACGCGCGGCTAAAGGAAGGTGATGGGCCTACCTCGATGGACTCCATGTCCGACTCATAATCACTGTCAGAGTTGTGGACTCGGTGCTTGTCCTTCATCTGCGATGGTGATCAGCACATTCATTAAGCCGGTCAATATGAAATACAGTACCTTGATGTCCTTGTCAGACTCATCCACTGAGTCGGTTGGGTCGACGGTGGACTTCTTCGAGACGAGATGGGGAACCTATAATATTGTGAGAAGCGAGTGAGAAGTGAAAGATATGTCCGGATAAATTCACTGACCTCGGTGCGGAACTCAGCTTCATTGGGCGAAACATCTTCAAAGTTTTCGTTATCGGATTGACCACTGTTTCCCTCGTCCGAGTGCTCCTCGGAAGAGATGGCCTCCGCCTCTGATGCCGACTCGGCGACAATACGAGCCGGTGCGGTCTTCTTGGCCCCAGGCCCTGTCTTCACGGCGGACTTGACTGAGGGCAAAAGAATGAGAGACGGCTAATGGAAGAGGACTCTGAGATTTACCGTGAGTGAACACCTGAAGTCCTTTCGAAACTGCCACCTTAACTTTTGTGCTCGCCGTGGGCTTGGCTTTATACACAGGCAGATTAGTTAAATCAATACGGGCTAGAATCACTCAATAAAGAATCAACGATGGTGAGATGTACTCACGATGCTTTGTGGTCTCGGCTTCAGACCCGTCCGAGTCGACATCGATGCTGGGAGCGGCATACTCTGAAATCGATCAGGAAGATGACGTCAAACTGGATTGGTCAGCCACGGCGATCAACTCACTCTTGCCAGAAGCTTTGACTTTCACCGCTGCTGGGATCTCTGGGCCTTGTTCTTCTTCGCTCTTGGGGTCTACAGGTGTATCAGCATTGAATGAAACTCGTGCAACTGACATACCGCTGGTGTTCTCGGAGCCTCGGGCTTTCTTGGCGCCACTTTCTGGAACTTGGGTAGTCGACGACGTCCTTTTACGGGAGCCAGTCTGGTCCGATTTCCAGACTAGGAAGGTGGTACAATTTCTGAGAGGCACCCAGAAGATCAGACAAGAGAAGTTACTTACTGGCATTGGCGTTGGCATCGGCCTTGGCCTTGCGACCGCCTTCTGCAAAGACACAATAAATTTAGCTCAGCCTGACGGTCCAAAGAAAAGTAAAGGACTTACTTGATTTCGCAACGAATTGCGCCTGTTCTTGCCTCTCTCGCTCTACTTTAGCCGCAAGCGTGATTTTGCGTTTCTCCGCCGGGGTGAGCTTTACTGTTGACTGAGCAGACATGTTAGAGGGTTCCGAGTGGGAGGTTGGGTAAGGAGTGTATAACGAGTGGGAGTAGGAGTAAAGAAAGAAAGGTGGGATGATGGTGGTACGAGAGAGTGAAAATAATTCAGGTGCATGTTTGTCTTTGATCGCGTTGGAGATTCGCACTGACCGCCTGACTCAGTAGCGTTAGGCCAGGTCCCCTTGTTACGATCAGATCCTGGGCCTGGAAGGAGACGTGCCATGCGACTTCACGCACGCAACCCGAACCTGCCACAAATCCTGCTGTCTGTATCTACCACCACCAATAAATCTGCCTTGAAATCACATCCCTATCCATTCATCTATGGTTTTTTGTCCAGGGTGCAAGACAGAGTGTCGGGGCCAGAAAGGCCTCTCCGTGCATCTAAAATCTACCTCAAACCCTCCATGCGTTGCGATATTCAGGGCCGCTGAGGGTCACGTTGGCAACACTCCATTCTCGCTAGTACCCGAGGCCGCCCAGGAACAGCCTCAGGACTATGGCCTACCGAGCGGACAGACCGATTTTACTGGGGATTATTTCGGCGAGGATTATACAGCTGGGGATTTTCCAGGCGACTCCGATGACGAGGAGTCCGACCACGATAGCGACGACGATCCCGTTGGGGAGGAACATGAAGCCGCCAATCAGGCTGATCTTGAAGGCGGGTATGAGGCTCCACGCGCGCCCTTCGCACATCACGCAGATGATATGCAAGATCACCCAATGCCTGGGCCTGCCCCCGATGCAGCCCCTGCGAGCGCGGCACCAACCCGTGAGGCTCGCAAGGTTGCCGAGGATCGATTCCACCACAAACCCATTATCGAAAAATTTCCCGGTGACCGCGCGGGTCGGCCTATTTCTTCTCCGGCCCAGAAACAGAATTCGGAGCAAAGATACGGCTCAGTGCTTGATGATTCCTCCGAAGGCAATCCATACGCGCCTTTTAATTCCAAAATGGATTGGGAATTGGCAAGATGGGCAAAGCTCCGTGGGGCCGGATCCACAGCGTTTACGGATCTACTCCATATTGAAGGAGTACGTCCCAACTTGAATCTCACGGCTTTTGCTCGCTGACAGTTGTACTCCAGGTTTGCGACTCCCTAGATCTCTCGTATGGAAATTCCGTCCAACTGAACAAAATAATTGACGAGAAACTACCTGGGCGTCCTAAATTTACCCGCTCCGAAGTCATTGTGAATGGCGAAGTATTTCATTTGTATTCCCGCGACATTCTCGAGTGTGTTCGTGCGTTATGGGGGGACAGCGATTTTGCACCGTATCTTTTCGTTGCACCCGAGCGGCACTACATCAATAAGGATAAAACAATCAGGATGTATCACAATATGCACACCGGCAAGTGGTGGTGGAGTACACAGGTCCGTGATACATAAATGCGACCGAGTATCAGGGAACTTATGAATTTACTGTTCAGGAGGCCGTCGAGAAGGAGAATCCAGGCGCGACAATCATCCCTATAATCATTTCCTCCGACAAAACGCAGCTCACCGTCTTTGGGAACAAGACAGCGTATCCCGTCTATATGACGATCGGAAATATCCCGAAAGAAATCCGTCGTAAACCATCGCGCAGGGGTTACGTTCTTCTAGGTTATCTGCCTACATCACGTATGAAGAATGTGAAGAACAAGGCTGCTCGCAGACGCATTCTCGGCAATGTTTTCCATGCATGCATGACCCATATCCTTGCGCCACTGAAGGAGGCTGGGGCCACTGGAATTCCAGTGACGAGCGGCGATGGAGTAACACGCCGGGGACATCCAATTTACGCTACATTCGTCGGTGATTATCCCGAACAGGTCCTTGTTACGGCCGTCAAGACGGGAGAGTGCCCTACATGTGAAGCACCTCGCGATGAGCTGGGTGAAGACACCAGTTTCCCGCTGCGCGATCTGGAGAGCATCCTCGCGGCTCTCGATACGCTCGATGATGGCCCGGGTATTTATGCCAAGGCATGCGCGGACGCGGGAATCAAGCCAATTTATCACCCTTTCTGGGAAGGGCTTCCCTACACCAATATCTTCCAGGCGATCAGTCCGGATATTCTTCATCAGCTCTATCAAGGCATCGTCAAGCATCTCATTGCATGGCTGATAGAATGCTGCGGCGAGGATGAGATAGATGCCCGGTGTCGCCGTTTACCTCCCAATCACAATATCCGCCTTTTCATGAGCGGAATATCGAATCTCTCGCGTGTTACGGGCAAGGAGCATGATCAAATCTCCCGCTTCCTGTTGGCGCTCATCATCGACGTCAAGCTCCCGGACAACCTGCCCTCAGACAGACTGCTGGCGGCCGTGCGAGGCCTGTTGGACTTCGTTTATATTGCCCAATACCCGATGCATACCACCGAGACCCTATCCCATCTGAAGAATGCTCTTCAATGCTTCCACGACAACAAGAGCATTTTTGTTGATCTTGGTGTCCGCGAGGACTTTAATCTCCCGAAACTTCACTCATGCCGCCACTATATCATGTACATCAAGCTATTCGGCACCACCGACAATTATAACACGGAGTACACGGAACGCCTCCATATTGACTTGGCAAAGGATGCGTATCGGTCCACGAACTTCAAGGACGAATTCCCACAGATGACTTTGTGGCTAGAGCGCAAAGAGAAGATCTTTCGGCACGAGAAGCATATTCAATGGCGTCTCGACGGATGCCCTGCCCCATCGGTGATGGCGCAGTTGCCCCCCGGAATTGTTTACGAGCGGCAAATCAAAATGACGAAGCATCCGACCCACAAGGCAGTTCGACTTACACGTCTCATTACTGACTATGGCGCCCAGATATTCCGCGACGCGCTGGCCCGTTTCGTCGCAAAATTTAACAATCCCCACTTCACCGTGCGCCAGATTGAATCTGAGTCTGCAAACATTATCTTTTCATTCCACGCTCTACCTGTGTTTCATCGTATCAAATTCACCACAGAGGACCCGTACACTGCCCATGGACCATCCGACTCCATCGTGGATTCAGTCCATGTACAGCCACGGAAACTACTCAAAAATGGCGAGGACCTTCCCGCTCGGTTTGATACGGTCCTCGTCAATGATGGCAGTGGCGGGATAATCGGTGTCGACGGTGCGTTGTGGCACTGTTCGATCAGCTTTGGTTCACTCACGCGCAGTTCATAGGATACCGTGTGGCGCAAGTTCGCGTCGTTTTTTCGATCCCACCTCGGCATATTCCCAACCTCTTTTCCCCCGGCCTTTCCCCTCCGAAGCATTTGGCATATGTCGAATGGTTCTCCCCGTTCACGTTTCCAGAGCCCCACCATTTAATGTACAAAGTCAACCGCTCCCTGAAGGATGGTGATCGTATTGCCTCCATAATCCCCCTTGCAAATATTCGACGCAGCGTTCATCTCTTACCAAAATTCGGACCGGTTGCTCCGCCAGAATGGAAGTCGAGTAATGTCCTGGATGCCTGCTCTCATTTTTTCGTTAATTCTATGAGTGATAGACACATATACGCTACCCTGTTCTAGTCAGATGCCGTTGTTTCCCCCATACCAGCAGCATAATTCGCATTCATATCCAAATGAGGGCCCCAGGCCGACATCCGATATTGCGCTTTGAAAATATAAGTTCAGAACACAATTCATGATGTTTTTAACTGAGAATAATTTTCGTTGAAACAATTTCCCTAGCCTGCTGGGAATTTGGCTAATTTGGCCTCATTGCCTAAATTTGGCTGCTTGGGAAACGGGCTACCAAATTTCCCCTAAATTAGGGAAGGAGAGTTTTTCCTGATGAGACACCTCTACCTTAGCACAGATGATCACTGGGACTTAGATACGGACTGGTCGCAGAATAACCATATCGTGCGACAGGTTTACCTCCATAGACAGACCAGTTACTGGTCTACCACTGGCCGCACTGGAACCAATATTATGGAATCAAGTGATATCAAGATTCACCGTAAAATGAATACTAAATTCCGAAGCTAAGCGTCTCGTTTCCAGGTAGCGGGCCGAATAGGGAGATACTGGAGCAGTGGGAAAGTGTCCACGAGCACTGTCGACAAAGGTATCTCTCAACACAGCCTGTGTATTACAAAATTCCAATCATGATTAGGCTGTCGTTGGATTTGACGGGGTGCATGTGATATGTTGCTGACATCACGGCGGAGGTTGCGGTCTTGTTCAATTGTAAACAGACACCGAAGCACATAAGAGTTCCTGCCGTGGAAAGTGATCTTTCCACCTGCAGAAATCTTTAATGGTGTCCTTTCGTAATTCGGGTTGAGCATCTTTGTGCATGCTCCACCATCTATTTTCCGGGGATTTAAATCGATCAGTTCCAGATATTCGACATTAGCCCACGAATGAGTACAAATCGCCATAGCCGAAAAACAGGAGAAATAGATTGTTGGTGAGTATCTTGCGGGTGACATACACTCCATATACTCGGGTCCAGCTGTGGGCGACCCGAGTATAAGGCCGATCTGTTTACAAGCTTGGTGGCGCCGTCGTATGTCACGACCTCTTTCCGAAGAGATACAGACAAGAGAACCTGAGTATTGTTCATTCTCCCGAAAGTCCCCAGAAACAAGATCTAACCGTAATGCTTTTCCAGTCAGTGAGAATATATTCCACAAAACCTCCGAACAAGTTTCCGACGATAGGGAGGGCCATAGGGCCTGGTGGTCGCGGAGAGCCTGGTTCCCACTACGACGAGAATGGTGAGGAGGATAAGCCATCATAAGGTGGTTATTTTGGGCAAGTAGCTCGCCAATGCGTGAGATGCTCGTAGCCAGGGGAACCATTCTTTGTTGATCCTGTGCCAATTCCAAAATTATGGGGCACTGATGACTGCGGCATCGCGCGTTCAAGAACTGGTGGAAGAATAAAGTCAGGTCCAGCATGCAAGACTTGTGATGGAAGGTTGCCCAGCGATTCAAGCACATAAAATTTGTGAGCTCAGTGAGCACACCAGATTCCTTGTAAGGTGAGGAAGCCGCGAGTGACGTGGGTCAGGGGGCGTGGAAATACTAGACTCTTGCTAGACTAGCAGATACTTGGAAACATGTATGTTCAAGCTGCCGTTCAGCAGACCTTTTCTCCAGGCTGCTCAGTGCTGCCCAAAGCCTTGGGAAGCTGGGAGGCTCGGTGTGACTCCGGGAGGTTGTTTCGCAGCTGTGACTCACAAATGCAAACCATTGCGTCTCTTTTCATCTCTCCAGCAATACTCTGTTCAATCGGGCAAAGGGATTTTGACGCAGCAGTGATGCTGACGCATGCTGCGTCAATTTCTGTGTCAGTAGTGCCAGTTCGATTTTTGGCATGGGTTGAACTGGTGCTGAGGGTCCCAGTTTGCCCCCAAGCTTTTGTGGGGACATAGTAAGGAGTGTAATGTATTGCTTACTGTCAAGGTCCGGAGAGATACTGCGTGTGGTCGGCGTTGAAGACTTGAACTATTTTGAGGTGCAGCGTCAATCTGCATCAATCAAAACAAATGTCAACATTGTGCAGCATCAATCTGCGTCAATGTTGGCGTCAAAAAATCACTTTGCTGCGTCACAATCCTGCCGCTCGCAGCGTCGACCCAGCGTCGGTCAGCATCAATCCTAGGTGTGACTCAGCGTCAGTGTGACCTGTCAGCGTCAAACTTCTGCCAGCGCCGCGTCAAACTTTCTTGGTCAGTGTTGCATCAAAATTTGTTGACGCTGGCTGTCGTGCCAGCTCACCGAGGCACTTACTTCCCTTGCCCTCGTCAGCGGCTCACACTCCCCTGGCATGCTTTCCTATCCATTTCTCCTACCGTGTACATCATCAGTGTGCAATAATCTCTCAAGTTCAACTGTCCTCGCCACTCCCACTCCGTCTTCAACCAATTCAACCTTGGTCTTGAACAATGATTTCACCACTTGAGCCTCGAACATAATCCACCCTGTTTGACGCTATGCTCAGCATCCATTTCAGTCTTGTACAACACACATTTATGCCTTGCCACCGTTTAGCTCAACCTGACGCCTGGTCAAGTCACCCTGACTCTTTTCATGTCATAACATCGCCAGTATGCTTCTTCCACACGATATGCGAGTCAATCCCGTGAAAGGTCATGCGTACTGTGCTTAGACGACGCATGCAGCGATAATCGTTGCGTCAGCACAGCAACTCAGTGTCATTCAGCGTCACTCAGCATCAGTTCGGTGTCAATCTGTGTCAATTTTTTTTTTCAGGCATATTTTGACTTTTCAACCTATTGATGCAGGGCCTCGGGATTGTCCTTATGAATAGTGCCGAATACATTCATTTAGGATTTGAAGCAAGTTATTCAAAAAATAGTTTAGAGCGGGAAAAGACTCGGGCTTGCCTACCGGCCATAAAATCAGTGAAACAAGCCCACTGATTGTTTCTAGAGGCTTATATTCACTGACAGAATCATAAATCAAGTGGCCATCTACCCCAGGACTGCAGTGAATGCAGTTTCAGGTCAACTCTGACAAAGGGGATGATTCAACCATCATACTCAGTTGTTTGATCACGGCCGCAGTATCTTTTATTGTTCAACTCATTCCTTCCATCTCATTTTGTTTTGATATTTCTCAAGGTGATTAGTGGGTTCGAGGGATCAATTATTAGGCAAGGCGAAAATATTTATTTGGGACATCTTGTGGGGTCTTGTTTGGCCGTCTCTCTCTTCTTACCATGATCGACCCGATTTACCTCGCACTCATTCTCTGTCTTCTCGCAACAAACCACACCCGACTGCTGGCAGTTGTTCACTGGATTCTGAGATTCCTATTGAGGCCACAGAATCATGAACGTCTGGTTCCGTATTATGACCGTCAAGGTCTGCCAATTCTGAGTCTCAAGTTCGCCATAAACTGGTTAATTCATTGGAATCGTGAGAATCAGGGAAAACACCACTTCTTCACGTGATCCCGGTAGGCACCTTCCATTTGTCTCACGCAGGCTCTCATTTAATTTGTCTGGAAGCCCCTTTGGAAACCCACCCGATTGGCGAATCCTCTCCCAGTCACGGTAAGTCCACCAATCGGATGAATTCATCCTTTATAATATCTTTACGCCGCACGCGACATACTTCCCCCTTGATCCATGAATCCCCGTCTTCGGGTGTCACCACACCCGCGGTTTGGGATGGCTGGCCAGATGGCCAGTTCCGGGCGTTATTTTCTTGGCAAGATGTTCTTGACACCAACGAGCTGACCATAAACTGGATCTATCAGGTCAGCGCGGATCGCGCACTGCCGCCACATGGCAAAAAAACAAAGAAATTTGTTGCCGGAGTGCTCCAATGCCACTCTCGTCAATGCTCTTTTAATCTCCAGGGTGCCCCGGCTATTCGACGTGTTGATCTTCACAGGCAGCCCTGTCTTTGCGGCGAAAAGTTACTTCTCTATCCGTGCGGCATTGAATCTTCAACGTATTTCTTCCGCGACGGTGCATTCTTCGTCAACTCCGGGCAGCACACTCACTCAAAATACACCCACTCCCTCGTCTACCGACCACACGAGCCCTTCGAATTTACGGACTATATGTCGAAGCACCCCATAGCATTTAAGGAGCCGTCAGATAGTGAAGATTCCGAATGACGGGGAATAAATGGTAATAATCCTGATGTACCTGATTTTAAATGCTTCAAGTTGATGAGATACATCCAGACTCAGCGGGTATCAATGATCAGTCTGGGCTGGAGTGGGTTGGAATCGGCGAGGGAAGAGGTAAGCTCCACTGCAAAACCATCCACGCACATTTGAGCTGACGCCGGCACGATGAATACAAATTTCAGTGGCTTGAGTGCAACAAGGGAATCACTTACCACTCCGCGGATGAGGAGGCAAAATTTCCCTTAATACAGCGCACCTTTCGCAGAGGACGTCAATTTTGCAAGCAGATCGATGATGCGGATCTCACCGCGAAACAGGTATCATATTCTATATAGTATCATTGCATAGTGCTCAATATTCGTGCTAGATTGGTCAGATTCGTATGCCATTTTATATGAAGCCTGACGCCCCAGACCACGAAAATGTGCCCATATTCGAGGCTGCCATTCCCAAGGTCGCAAAAATTCTGGAGGTGTTCAGTGATTCCCATCCGGTGGTTGCAAGCTACACGACATTCTTTGCCGCGCAGAAGACTGATGACAGCAGCAGCCGCAAGGTGCACAATTGGATGCATACATTAAATCTGGTCCCATCACCAGAGCTCTCGAGGTTGTTCTTTCTCCTCTCGAAGAATTGTCCGACCGAAATCAACGGGTAATGGGTGTTGGTTTAGTGCTGCTCCAGCTTCTTGCAGTCCAGAATGAACTCGGAGAACCACTTAACCTGAATGGTGACGTGATCTACGATCTTGTGGACGGGGGATATCATTACATATCTTAACGATGGCGAGGCCGCCCTGCTTGCCATGTTCGCCGTGATTCCCTGTGGTTGGCCAGAACACAGGGGAAAGAAGGCCCCGAGGGAGAGTGTCCATCGAAACAAGTAAAGGTTGGGACCGCGGCCGACGAGAAGGTTTCGAAGGTGCCGGTGGTGGCTGGAAAAGGAAAGGCCGCGCCTAAGAAGGCAGCGGCAAAACCGAAGGGGAAAACACCAAGGAAATCTGTACGGCTGCGCTCTGGAGCTGTAGTTTAGCTGTGGGTTACTTGATTTTATGCTGAGTGTGCTGGAATAAAATTTGACGACGACGGCGACCTCTACGTGCACGATTTCAATACAAACAGCATTGGTGGTGGATCACGGCCACGGTGGGTCGGATCGATACACACTGCCTTGGTGGTCAGTTGAGACGTCCCAGCAACTATGCGGTGTATTTATTTGCTGCGTCAACATATATGGTTCTAAAGACAATGGTCGGCGTCGTTGGCGTCAGTGTGACATGTGCTGCGTCAGTCTTGGTGCCGGTTGCGGCAAATAGAAATTTTGACGCGGAACGCTGCGTCAATCACTGTCAGCCAGCGTCACTTTCACCGTGCCCTGTTCAATCCCTGTCTTATATGATAATAAGGCCCTGTTCGGGATCCCGAATTAAAATCCCAATTCCTAATTTTCCCCGCCAAACACAAAAGTTAAACACAAAAGTTAGTATTTCGGGCTAAAAAAAGGCAGTCACCATCAGTCACTCCGGTCTGGACCACAGACTTCGGATCTTTCCGACGATCACATTGATAACAACGACTTCTGGTCATCGTCGACACCGGTCCCGCCCTCTCAAAAGTTCTGGTTGTTTTTGCCCGCTCCCAATGCATAAGAATTTGAACAAACCAGATGAAAATAAATGTGTAATTCATTTCAGACAAGTTGCACAAAATGTGCCCTCAAATAAAGTCCCAGTACCAATATATGTCTCATCATCGCTGAAGGCGGGATGATCCAGCAGCGAGCAGGACAAGGCGGGATGTTCACTTATTCAGGTTGCGTGGTTGCCGAGTTGCCGAACGGATCTCGCAGCGGTCGCATCATTGGTGACCTGATGTGACATGTTAGATAGCCAGATGAAAATTAGGAATTTGGGATCCCGAACCAAATTTTAAATTTTGAAAACTGAAAATATATTTTTACTAAATAATTCTAGCTCGGTGCGCTAGTGCGTAGTTTAACTAATTCCACTGAGAGTGCGGGTTTGGGGTGTCAGGATCGATGCGGTGTTGGAAGTGCAGACAAAGTACAGATCTATGTGGCTTTTGACACGCTTGGATAAGCTTCACAAGGTACTCAGATGAATATGTAGTTATCTTTGTCTTTGTCATCTCCAACTTCAAGTTCCAGATGTTTACTATCCCCCCGCCGCACTGGACAAACAGATATTCTCATCCAATACTAGACTGTTTCCTGAGATCTTTAGCTTCACATAAGTGGTATGAGGTGCTCTGGAGATAGATGGTCCAAAACCCATACAATCTCACATCCTTTGACTATATATCGCGGCCGTAAGTTGACAACTTGGGCCATTTTCACGAATTTATCCTTTTTTAAGGCCCAGGGCCCTCAGCCTAGAGTCATATCATCCTCTGGACGCATCTAAAAGATACCTTGCCATCGTGAGAGTGCCACTGTGAAATTTCAGACACATACCTTCTAGCTGTCACAGTGAACAGAAATATGAAGACTGCCAACCAAATTGATATCTCAACCGGCAAAAATGATGGCCGGAAAGTTCATGCTGCCTGTTGAAGGGGATAATTCTAATCAGCAACCCCCCGTACCCCAAGTACGGGGGTTGCTGCTATTCAGCAACCCCTCCCTTATGTAATTAGATAAGATCTCGGCCGGATCGGTGATCTTGTGCCGACCCAACCGAAGAGAGCAGGTGGTACATTTCGGGCTCCACCCGTCGAAAATCCGTTATTGAGAGCACCAGACCGAAATTGATCATGATGACTGTGTCTAACCTAAGCCCAAACCGCGCGACTCCTTTTCCAGAGTGCACAATTGTAGGAGAAAAAACCTGAATATTCCAAGACCTTGAAGAACCTTTTCCGGATAAATTCGGACACAGAGACATGGCTAACATTGGTGTTGTAAAATACAGATAATTTCATTTTTTGGAACAATATGTTGAGAGCAAGGCCCCACGTGCTCATGCAAATGGACAAGAATGAGGGTGAGCATGGAATCGACCTGTCCGGGATGCTATCTTCGAGAGGACTATCAAGTAGAAAATCAGATAAAAAGTTGAACAAATTATAACACTAAGAAGGAAAAGCTATACCTCTCGGAATGAATTAAATCGGCACCAGATTGCTGTCAAGTGCGCTCATTGATTCAAAGCCGTGAAGACCTGGCACAAAGTCTTGGTCTTCTTCGAGCTGGGGTTAGTCAGATCAGGAATTTGGTGATCCAATCTAATCAGAGGGGGTTGCTGAATAGAAGATTGTTATTCAGCAACCCCGTACAACAGCACGGGGGGTTGCTGATTAGAATTATCCTGTTGAAGGATCTCTGAATATCCCTTTGGAGGTTAGGTCAAAAATTTCCTGGATCCACCCATTTTTGTCCACGCAGATTTTGTTGTGATCTGGGCATTTTTGTCCGCGCCGCACCTAGCCGACCGTGGGAAGTCCATCCAAATCGGGTAATTTTCAGCTTCCGGCGCTTACAAAATCATGATTTTCCTCTGCGGCCTGATTTTAGTGTGTTTCTGGACTATTCTCCCATGAAAGCAGCATTTTTGTAAGTATCTGGATCCAGAATAGGTTGTTGATGAGTTTCTGGCATACCAAGTTCGCCAAACTTGGTGATTTTTGTCCGCACCCTAGCCTGGGCCTGCTGGCCCTCGAGGCTCATTTTTGTCCGTTCCGGACCTAGGTCTTTGGTCCAAAATCCCAAAATTTTGTCCGCACCTGGACCTAGCCTCCAAAGGGATATTCGGGGGTCCTCCTGTTGACATCTCTCATGAGGTAAAGTTTGAACCAGAGGTAAAAGACAGATTACTAATGATCTATCTACTTGGCTTGGCCCAAAAACCTTTGGATAAAAGGCTATTGTGTGATTCTCCTTGGGTGTCCGAGATCTAGGGGGGGGGGGGGGATAGTACAGAAAGAGTTGCAGTTGTGCTGATCCCATCATTTATCTCCATATACTAATGTCTGACCCTGAAGTCGTTACTAGCTCCCAGCCCATTACGGTGCCCATACATGTATCACAACTGAATGAATGAAATGAACATATTTTTCACTCCTTCACTGGTTCGAACTTGTGATCTCAAAATGTTTTGCTTGTATACTGGCTAACTCTGGTAACTGCAAAGGCTATGTCTGGTCTAGACACTACAGCAAGATACAGGAGGGATCCAACAATGGCAGCAAAGCTAGAATAAGGCTGGAAGATTATGATTAAATACACCGCCAGTCCGTAATGTACTGTAATCGTAATTTGATATTAGCCCCCAAGCCATAATATAATGGTAAGTGTATTGTAATGTACTGTACCATTTCGACCACAAGTTCATCAATTTTTACCTGAGAAGGCCGAGAAATTTTGTTTCAATTTATGGCGATTTTTACACACATCAAAAAAATCTGTTGTGACCTGTGACTGAACTTGTGGTCGAAATGGTACAGTATTGTATTTGAAAGACAATTGAATTTAATCATAATTAATGGATTGTAATACCCTCCAGGTAGTTGAGACCCTCACCGAACCCAGCCTTGAGTAATTATTTCGCGACGATGGTGGCCGACACAGTTGCCGCAACCATAGAGGACCAGGCATCCAACATTGTGTGTTTGCTGCTTGAGATGAGGCATTCTACTGTGATGCTCACACCAGGAATTGCAAGCACATCATGTGCAATGCGAGATAAGATTTGGAAATGTATTGTGTGTAAGTATCTGATACTTCAATCAGATGCGAGAATGGTGAATAATCTTGGGTTGTGCTAAGTTGTTAACATGGGAAAAGAAGTAGTAGTCTTACATAGAATCCAGAATCTTGTTCAACTGGTAGATCCGTTGTGCCAGCATTCCACCTGAATCGGACCTCTTGATGCCGTTCTGTTGGGAGAAGAATTCCACAAACAGGCAGACAAGGTCGAGCCCAAATTTTCTGCGGACAATGTGCTGCCATTGTTCCTCCTTGGGGACCTGGAAGGCTTGCTCCCATTGCCAGTTTGCCGTTGAAACGGTGACTATGGGTACACTGATGTTCGCGAAGATAATCAGAAAGCTGTTAGACGGCAACTAACCAACTAAAAACACTACAACCAACACACACACACACATATAATTGAGTTCGGGTCGTCCTGCAGTTTACAGGTAAGATTGAACTTCTCAGGTTCGTGTCCCGAAAATGGCAACTCAATAGAAGTCTTATTAGGACTAATATGAGCACAAAGTAGTCAAAGATTGACCAGGGATTATCTACTTCTACTGAAGCGATATGGGTTTTTATATATTTCTACTTCGAGACACCACAAAGGAGATCTCAAAGACCTATAAGTCTCTCTAGACTTAGATAGGATTTGCTTCTAGGCACCACAAAGGAGCTATTGAACACCTATAAGTCTCTCTGGACTTAGATAGGATTTCCTGCCGTACTCTGACGGAGACCACACTGGATCTAGACTTGTGATCGCAACCAAACTCACTGGAACGGATGCCAACGACTGGGTACTGCGACCGAACTCACTGGAACAGTGCCAACAGCAGACCTGAGGTAACAACCAAACAGGTGCCTTTCACACTAAGTGTCGCGGCTCTCCACGAACATGGCTTAAGTCCTTTAAAGCTTATATATGCCAACAAGACCACTTTATATTTGAATGATAACAACAAAGATAGTTATATAATGTATCTCCACGCTAGGCTCAGACCAGCACCAACACTGTTACCTTAGTGGGAGATGCAGTACTGAATCGCGGGATCTGCTAGGCTTTATATATGATACAGGAATTGTAGATAGTAATGAGAAATGAGTCAAGATATAAGAGAGATTTGATGTACACGGAACTGCGGAGGTATGCCGCTGGTATTTGTAGTTCGAGGCCGAGACTAGTCATCTAGATTTGACCAGCTCGAACCCATACTAGGTATATTGGTCTGTTCCCGAGGCCTGCCGGTCCTAGCACGTATGCTAGCCGGACATGTGCCCCAACTGCTTGCCGCGCGACCACGTAGGTCGCGGCATATTTCTAGTTCTCTATTGGTCAATGTGATGCTGCCGTCTGGCCGTATCAACGTGTCTTGCTCATTCCTTCGGTCCAAGTGCCTGTCATCGATTCTGATGACTATCTCGTTATGTGTGATTGCCGTCGCGACGCGTCTTCCGTGATCGACACTCGTTGCGATCATTTCCCGACGATCTCCGATGTCTCGGCTTTCTCAGTTTCATGATTCTCGCTCGAACTACTGTTCTCGAACCAAGTTATAGTCATCGCGACTAGACCCCATCCAGAGTCTAGTGTATATATATGACTTTCCATGCCCAATCTGTGGACTTCATGCATGCTTCTCAAGTTTAGGTGTTTTTACCTCCTTGATACAGTGTCTAGCTTTTTAGTACAACCGACCCTTTGTGAAGTCAATTCAATACTATGAAGCCCACTGAGTCCCAGACACTGCACGCTAACCCCTGATGGTATAAGGATCGAACCGTATTATATCTAGAAGACAATAGTCCTCTCGCATCATGAACACCTAGCCAGCAGCTCGGAGCTCACTCTGACTCTACTTGTATATCACCGGATAGAGGCTCTAGTTGGCGACTAGAAGTGCAAAAATGCACGATTACACCGGCACGCAGTTACGAGCTGTATCACCGTATATGCCGCACCTTCCTCCCTGTCAATGTCTAGATCACCGAGATAGCGCACAAGTGGATTCCCTTCTTGTCCAGCTGGTAGCAAAGCAATGCTGGCTTTGAGAGCCTCAAGCAAGGTGGGGAAGTGCTTGACCAACTGAGCATCATTGAGCATTGGAAAAAGGTGGGAAAGAGTGTGAGAAAGAAGAGAAATTTGTAGTGCAGTCCTTGAGAACGGGTTTGTAAGTGTCTGACTGGTCAGTATAACCTCACCCAAAATAATCAGAACGGAAGACACCTGAATGCTGTAATTTTTGTAGTGGACAGGTTCTGTGTTCTGAGTGCACCCAGATGCACCGCCAACCACCACTATTTAATCAAATTACAATTGATTACACCCACCATATAATGTAATATAATCATAACATAATGTAATAGTGCAATAATATTAGCCAGCCTTAAGCTAGAAGTTAATCCGTCATCTGGCTTCACTTCGGAGGTGTCTGCACGCTTGGTCAACGTGACATTCGGGTCAATTGGTGTTGAGACGGGGTTGGAATTCTCCATTCCATACTGGCGCAGCATTCTGTTGATGTAGCTGGCTGTGAGATTGAGATAGTGTGATTGGTGCGGTCACGATTGATTTCGAGTCTGATGAGAAGTTTTGGCTCACCAAGGTCCGTGATTGTGAATTTCTGGCGTAATAATTCCTTCAGTTCATCCATCTCAATGGTATCTTCCGTCAGGATGAGTAGATCATTAACCCAGACTGTGATATAAGAGGTTTTACCCTCGATGGTGCGTGTATAAACATAATGGTCGGCTTCAGTGTGCTTAAAGCCAAATTGGGCCAGGGTCGCGTCCAATTTGTGATTCCATTCAAGGCCGGACTGCTTTAGTCCATATGGGGTCTTGTAGAGGCGGCAAACGCGTCCACTTCCATCGTCATAACCATCTGGTTGACACATGTAAATCTCTTCTTTGAGATCTCCATTGAGGTAAGCTCCTTTGATGTCAAGCTGTTGGATTTCCATGTCCTTAATTGCTCCTATGGCCAGAATGGCACGAAGGGAGTCAAGGCGAACAACTGGGGAGAAGGTATCAACATAATCCATGCCCGGAATTTGTGAGTAACCTTGGGCTACAAGGCGAGTTTTGAGTTTGATGACATTTCCCAGTTCGTCGTACTTCTTCGAAAGTCCATCGGGAGCCTACAGCTTTACGTCCTTCAGGTAAGTCTTCGAGTTTCCATGTTCCCATTGACTGTAATGTTTGATACTCGATCTCCATGGCCTGTTCCCAACTGTCCCGTTCTTGTGGGGCTTTCGCTTCAGATGAATTCCGAGGTATGTCATCAATGTTTGACTGTGAAGCTAACAACACATAGTTGGTCTCGTCAATTGCCTCGGATGCATCCTCATTGGAGTGTGAATGGTCTGTTAGGTCTTCGGTATGACGGGGGCTGTGAGCGATAGGTAGGCGTGATTGTGGATTACCTAATTTGCGGTAATTATGATCTTCAGTATCTCGGGCGGATCTGCGAAGTGGAATAGGATTCAAACCTGGAGGTGCATAGTTGGCTTGTCGGAATGGTGATGGTAGGTTGGCTAATGTCCCCTTAGGTACAGGTGAAGGTGTTTGCACAGGAGGAATGGTGGCAGGTATATTCGGAATAGCAGGTGCGTGGGTTGGTTTTACTGGAGTCGGAGTGGCAGCTGATTGAATGGTAGAAGGCTGCTGATTGGTGTTCCCTGGCTCCCCCTCAAGTGGCAGTCTGATAGGTGTGTCCACTTCAATCTCCTTCGGTTCAGTTTCCGAGAAGTCGAAATTACGTGAGACTTTGACTTGCCTGCTTGATTTATCCCAGTATCTAACTGCTTTAGGTCCTTCTGCATATCCAACAAAAATGTGCTTCTTGGATTTACTCACAGTCTTGCCAGGTTTCTTGGCTTCTGTGAGGATCCAGACTTTGGATCCAAATTCTCTCAAATGAGACATATTTGGTTTATTACCAGTCCGGACTTCATGCGGGGTCATTCCGTTTAAAGCTCTGGTATGTGAACAATGTCGAATATATGCAGCATGAGTGACTGGTTCAGCCCATAGAAAAGATGGTAAGTTGCGAGCAATAAGCATCGCACGGGTAAGTTCCATCAGGGTGCGATTTAAACGTTCAGCAATTCCATTCTGGGAGGGTGAATAGGTGCGGTCGTCTGTAAGTGAATTCCCTTCTCTTTACACCATCGGATAAGTTCCTTATTGATGTACTCTCCCCATTGTCAACGCGAATCGACTTCGGAGCAGTCTTGAGATGCCGCTCAACATGCACAACGTAATCTTTGAAATATTGGGTTGCTTCTGACTTCTGTTTCATGAAGAATACTGTACCAGCCTGTAGGGGAGCAACGCCCTGAGGATCGTGACATATCCGTTGCTTCTTTTTCATGCAACGGCCACTACCGTGATCGAGACCGTTGCTAAGAGAGGCAACAGGAGGTATTTTCTTGGGGCATTAAAAGCTATGCTCAGGTAGTCAGAATGCATATCCAGTAGAATTGAGAGCTTCACAGTGCCTGGGTACCATTTCGGAGCACTGAGGACTCTCCGCACATTTTTTGAGGACTTTTACAAGATATGTCACGATTTTTCGAGGCAACGCGGCCCACCGTGATCGTGACCCCACCAAAAATGAGCAACGCAACGGCCCTGTCGTGACTGTGACCGTTGCTCCCCTACAGGCTGGTACAGTACAGTGCATCGGCAAGAATAGTCATCGGTGAAGGAGATGTAGTATTCGGCGTTGGAAATTGCTAAATGGCTTGGAATAGCCGCGACACGTGCAGGTCCCCAAACATCAGAGTGGGTCAGTTCCCCAGTTTATGTGGTCTTGTCGTCAGATTCCTTTGGATAAGGTTAACGGTGCTGTTTAGCCCGAATACAAGCTTCGCATTGGATAAATGGTGGGCTATCTGGAGATACAGTAATTCCATTAATTAGTTTACCACTCACAAGTTTTTCCAATGACGAAATTGACAGATGTCCGTACTTGCGATGAAGTGAGTTACATGTTTCGGTAGATTCACTGGATATGTTAGCGTGATCCTCATCGCGAGGCTTCACACCCACAAGGTAAAGTTTCCCTATCTTCTTAGCTGTAGCTAACTTGGTTCCTTTAGCATTGACCAATGTACATTTGCCATGGCGAAAGATAGCTTCACCTCCGGCATCATCAAGTTTGCTTATGGATAAAAGGCTGTTGGCTGAGGTGGGGGCATAGAGTACATTGTTTAACATTTGTCACATACTTGCCATCCACTTTACAGTCCAATTTAACCGTGCCTTTGCCAAGAGCTTCAACCTTATTCTCACCAATACCAGTAATACTGTGGTTTGAGAGCGGGGTAAAATCACTGAACAATTCTCTTGAATTGCAGACATGAGATGTGGTTCCAGAGTCAGCAATCCAATCACTGTGCTTGAACGAATTTGCTATAAGGCATTTAGAATCAGTTTTCTCAGACGTATATGCCTGATCTGCTAAATCATTATTCGTAGCATCAGATGGGTTGTCTTCAGCCTGGTGAGCCTTCTCTTTGGTCTTGGATTTAAATTTCCCTGAGGTTTGCCTTGGTCCTTGGCCCTCGCGATCTCCACCCTTTGCAAAACATTTATGTTTGCAATGATATTTCTGACCACAGTTTGAACAAGTGCTGTCTGAAGGGCAATTACAACCAGTGGAATTATTTGTGGACTTGGGGTTCGGTTCGGACTCGAATTCGATCCCCTCGAGACTAATGAAGAGTCTGTGCCCGATTCTTCCAAGCGGCGGCGATTTCCTCCAAGATAATTGCAATGAGTTCATAGGACCGGATTGGAAGGGTAGATACTAGCGAAGTTGGTGCCTGAGAAGTACCAGTAGAAGAGCTGGTAGTAGCCTGAACAGCAGAAAAGTTGGCGCCGAGATAAGCCGTAGTGAACTGGTCCCAGTTTTCCGGAAGGGAGGTAAGGAGTAGGAAAGTGAAATCATCATCAGATACGTAGCTACCCATGAGGTGCAGCTGTTCTTGGATTTCCCTGAGCTCCATAATGTGGGCCAAAATGTCAGTAGATTCGTCGGCAGTAGTCCGGTATAGTCGGTGGCGCATAGATAGAATCCCCAGTTTCCCGCGAGATTCCTTAACAGGGACAAGCTGTTTCCACATTTGTGCAGAGGTCATAGCTCCTGAGATGTGTATCATCTGAGAGTCGCCTATCGTCAGCTCGAGTTGAGTCTGTGCGCGAGCATCGTTATCGTCCCATTCTTCCATCAGTTTAAGTTCAGCAGCGGTCGGTGTAGCGGTAATTGCCGGTGTCGGACGGGTAGAAGTTCCCGCGACATACTTCAGCAGACCTCGATCCCTCTAAAATTGAGGTAATACGGTGCTTCCAGCCTAGCCAGTTGGCATCCTGGAGCGGCTCAATTTGATACATCATGGCTAGATGCACCTTGATTGGTTGGAGTCGACATTTATTCGATGTACGTAGGTGGTAAGATGGAAGCACTCGGAGAAGTAATAGAGGTAGATGTGTAAACTGTCTTCAAAGATATAGGCCGGGGCCCATAACCTGTCGAGAATTTACGAGTGGTGGTTGTTGATAAAGAACCGGCAGAGGCTCTTCGAAGGTTCACACAAAAGTTGTAGGGAACAGCAGATAATAATTGTTAGATTAATTACAGGGGAATGCATGGCTACTTATATATGTAGACTAAGAATCAGGAAGAGTCATTCTGACTCACGGAAAAGAACATAGTAGAATAAGGTACAACATACGGGGATGTCTGAGTTGCCCGATGCCCGAGGCTATACGGTTCCGGGCTATGATTCAACATGTAAAGCTCCCATTCGTAGTGCCATACTGTTCGTTTCAGCGTCAATAAATCGTGGCTCATCGGGGAGTATCATTCGTGGCCTACTTTGGCAGCAAGGTTCCCGGCGTTTACTGCCATTCCGAGGCTTGCGGGGTTGTATACCTGGTTCGCCGTCGTCTCATACCAAACATTACCAACGTCGCCATCGCTGGCTTGCGCGTATTTCGTGATCGCCGCCGCCTGGTAGCCGATCCACGTGGAATAGAGGGAGGTGAGGGCGGGATCGTCAGCGGCATCCAAAAAGTACTGCACACCCCTCATGAGGATTCCCTACACGAACAGTTCGTACCATGGTATCATCCAATAGCCAGCACCGACAAACCTTGAAAGACCACTACACAAATCAGGATCAAAACCACGATATGAGAAACGGCGTAAGTACATACAGCGTTGTCGTTCCCGGTGCAGGCCGAGGAATCGCAGGTTGGCTCGGTCAAAATCCCGCTGGTTTGGAAGGGGTTACCATTGTTGTTGTTTTCTTGGGATAGCAAGGCGTTACCGTTGATGAAGGCATTCAATGTCGCGTTTCCAGATGTGAGGTAACTTTCATTCTTGGTCGCAGAGTACAAAGCCCCCGCGGCAGCTAGCATTACACCCTGGTTCAATGTGAAATCAGACATTGACCGGGGTGAAGGACGAGGAGTAGAAAAAAGTCACCGAGTTGTAGGTGTAGAAAGACTGACTCGATATCTATCAATGGCCGTTCCGGCAAGGGCCCAATAAATCACTTGCCGTAGAGCCACCGCCACAACCGCCGATGACCGGTCCGTCGTAGTAAACGAGACTGGGTGCTTCGTCCCCTTCAGTTGCCACTAATGCGTTACCCTTAGTATGACGGCGTGATCCATCAGTCAGAGACGTACTCCAATTCCAAACCCCTTCGGCTTGCGTAAGGTAGCTCGTCGTTCCGGTGATGGACCAGTACATCGTACTCGCGTGAATGAACAACGCATTGGTGATCGCTGGACACAGTGGTCAAGACATATCTTGATAAGGAAAGTGCGTCGCAAGCTTACTATTCTTGCTATTTCCATTCGGCTTCCACAAAACTAAGTAACGGATCAGCGACGTTCCCAAGGGAGATTTGCGCCATAAAGTAAAACGAACCTCCACCAGGACAAGGTTGGTCCGAGATAGTCGAAGCTACAGTGTCGATGAAGCTTTTGACATTACCCTAACAACAGATGGTTCACCAATGTGAATCTAGATCGAAATAAGCTGATGCCATACCAGGAGATACGACTGAGAGTCTGTCCCTCCCTGAGCCTTGTAGAATTGGTACCATTTCATCCACGACAGCGCCGCCCACAGGATGTCATCATTCCCACCACCAAACTCCGCGGCCGTCGGGTTCAAGCCAACGCTGCCTACCCCATTCCCGATGAAAAAACTATCCGAAAGGTAAGTGGCGGCGTTATCGCCGGTGCTGGTCCCGGCAGTGGCCCACGCCCAGTTGGTTACAGCCTCCCAAACGACCTTGCCATCGTGTTGGTCAAAGCCACAGAAGCAACGAGACGCTCACCGGTTCCTCCCATTCTTCGGGTATTTTGGGGAAGCACCCGCACTCCTCCTGTGCACCGTTCACGACCACAAGAGGCTGGAAGTAGTTGTCGAGCAAGTAATTCCCCCAATTCTATATCGATAACGTCAGCGTGCTGTGATTGTAAGCACAATGGTGCGATCGAGGGACTCACAGTGACCCAGCCGCTGGCTTGCGTGCAAGGCGTCTGCGGCACAGGCGGACTATAAGGAGGCGGGACTGTCGCAGACGACGAGCCCCAGAACGTGGCTGTCGACGCGTAACCGTCGACATTGTCAGTAGCGTTGATCAAAGCGACGCTCGGGGCTTGCGTGAGCATGGCCACTGTTCCCGTGGTCGTTAATTGGTAGAGGTAGACGGCCGCGGATTGGCTGTCGATGAGCGCAATATTGGTCTGGCAGTTCTGGGTGGTGACACAGGCCTAGCAGGATACAAGGAATCAGTCAATGGGGAAGATATCGCACTATGTACTGACTTGACCGTACGACTGGCGAAAAATCAATATTTTGAAGTGAACGCGTAGAAAAAAGAAACGTACTTGGAAGAAGCTGTATAGGCCGGCGCCATAGATGAAGATATTGGCCGAGTTGGTGATCACAAGGGCCCACGCATCGTTAAATATCTGCGCTGGATCCCCGAGTCCGGTATCGATGGAAAATGGAGCCGGCGGAACGGGTGTAGGCTGGAAGTATGGCGTTTCGGTTTGAATCAGTCCAGCATAGACGTTTTGCGTATTGAGGAACGAGTATTGGTACAGAACCTGGGTGGCAATTCGGGTGCTCTCCAACTGAGCTCTAAGGTAAACCACGTACGTGATGTTCAGACGCTGTCCCAACGAGCCAAACTGGCCCGGAAATCGATTCACTCAAGATCCCGCGTGCACTGAAAGCATTGATGCGTCCTTGACTCGGCGCGTCGAGGTCGTGATCTAAGCTGAAAAGATGAACAATGTTTCAAGTTAAACGGACTACACGGATATTCACCCGCGTTCCATACCCAGATGTTCTGAATCGATGTGAGTCTGATGGCTAACGATCTTTGTGAACGGCTCACCTCGAAATAACCTGACCCCTTCTGGCCGATATGGAACCCAATAAACGCCGTAGCACACGACGTGAGAGACGTAGACGTCGTCGGGCACTGAGAGAGCTGCACATCGGTGCCTTCAAAGTTCAATGTCAGTGAGGAAAACATCGTGGTCTAGAAAATTCTCAACCTATCGCACCGCCGAGCCGCACGTGCACGTCCCACATCCCCGTATCACCTTGGTCGGGGCCATGGACGTTCCATTCGATCCCAACAGCACCTTGAGATCCTCCCGTCGTCGAGATCACCAATTCGCTGATCTCGACGATCCCAGAATCGCCAGGATTGCCGACCCACATTTCAGGTGAGTATTTGACGGGAAGGCATTGATGTTGCACTACGTACCTTAAGAACCGGTGTCGGGCTTGCCTGGTTCTGGAACGCCGCGCCGGAGCCCAGAATGGTTGGGTACATGTCCCCGACGATTTGAGCGCCAGCAGGAACGGTGATAGTACCGGAGACCAGGTATACACCAGAATCAATGACTAAGATGCAACGCGTGTTAGCCCACCGTGACCGTCTCCCAGGATGCGCCGGACGTACAAAGGATTCCGCAACCTGCATGCTTCACGGCCGTGAGTGATGAGTAGTAAACTCCAGCGCAAGCTCATACCGAACTCAAGAAATTGTTTATTGCCTCAGTGTCATCATGTACTCCGTTGCCAACCTAGAGCACTGTTAGCTGCGGAGCCATTGTCTCGGAGCACTCTCACCGCGCCGCCGACGGATTTGACGGATAAAAATTCTGAAACCCTGGTTTGAGCCACACATAAACAACTCTACGGAAATGATACTCGCGTGTAGAGGCGTATAGGTTGTATTGCGGTCTCGACTTGGTGAAGAATTTGCCAGAGGGGCCGAGAAGTGCCGAGGCTTTCGTGGGAGGAGTGCTGAAGGTCCCACGATCGTAAGTACGAACCCCGGTGCCTGACGCGGTTGAAGTTTTAATTATCCCACCAATACCACGACTCGCCTGAGTAAGTGTTTCCTTGAAACCACTGCCGGACAGGAGAGATGTTGGCGGTGAGCAGAGTGCCACTGGAGTCCTGGATGTTCGCAGTGGATATACCAGAAAAGTCAACGTTGTCAAGAATGACGGAGCCACCCAGTGAGGTCGGTTGAGTGGAGCTCATCTTGGTGCGACTTGAGCATGGAGCACAATCAATCAAGAAAACAACGCACTCTGACACCTATTCCAGTGTTCTGAATCTGAGAGTCCAGGATCAAAACGCCGCCGGCACTCTGTAGAAAGTTAGTTGTGATCCAGTCTTCTGACTTGACCACGCACCTGAGTTGCGAGAGTCAATCCACCAGTGTGAAGATCGAACCCAACGGAGCAGTCGCTGTGAGTTGAAGGAATAAAAAAGTGACATGATTCGGGGACACGAATACGAACTTGATCGTGATATTCTGCCAAGTGAAGCCCCTTCACGAGAATGAGTTCCTTGGATCCCGGGTTAAGGAGAAAAAAACTACCAGTTCCATTCCTGATAAATGGCTGAAACTGCGCCAGTGATCACGACGTTGCGGATCGTGAACTGCTGGTTGGATACCCACATGCCGAACGCTCCGCTGGAACCGTCACATCAACAAGAGCGCTCGTGCGGGAGTACCGTGGACATGTACCCGGTGAAGGTGAGATCAGACATGAATCCGCCGGACCCGTTCTCCATATATATCCCCTGGTGCATAGTACCGGAGGCCGAATTACTGAGGAAATCGACGTTGATGATGCTGGTTGCTTGCCCGACTTGCCAGTGAATACCGGTACCATATTCGTTCGCCGGCATCTGCGTCGTGTCGATAACGAAGTTTCGGACGGAGCGAAAGAAGTTCTGTGGAACAATTGAGAATCGGCAGGCGATATAGACCATGGGCGTACGTTCTGGTTCTGCCACCAGTTGACGCCGTTACCGTCCGGGCCAACTTCACCGGGGACGTAAGGATCGGCATCTATGCTCGAGGTGAGTGATGAGTTAATATCCGAACCAGAGGCACCTACCGATCACAGCTATCCCGTTGAAATTAGGGTCAGCAACAAGATGGGGCTTGCTGTTGAAATCCCCGACGCTGAATGAAATTCTCAGCTATTGAGGCCAACGATGAGAGGAAATAGCTCACAGTGAGGTGAAGTAAAATCTGGCTCCGGGTGAATACAGCTAAATAAAAACAAGCTTTCTGCTCACGGAATGATGGGACTGGTGATTCGATACTGGAGTCAAAGTCAGCATGGTGCGTGTATCCGAGAATGCACAGACATTGCCGGGAGGGAAATAAATCACGGCGGGAGTGATCTGTAGAAACAATGAGCGGTGCGATGCTAGGATGAACAGCGACGCACGGTGGAAGAATTGCATCCCATTCCACAACGGCCCGTCGCTGGGTTAAACCAAAGTCAGAGTAGGGATACGTCCAAGAGAATTAAATACTGACCGTTGATAGCGGCGTTGATGAAGGGGGTGTCGTCTAAGAGCTACGTTTGCATGTGGGCAAAGCTGTGAAGTGTGACCTACACACCTTGGATACCGTTGCCGGCAGCCTGCGCGTACAGAGTCAGAAATGAGCAGCAGACTAACTGCGAGCCGTACGTACATGGAAATCGGTCATGACATTGCGAAAAACCTGTCCAGGGCCATTTGAGATTGAGCCACTGTTCATTCGGCAGGTCACCGCGACGAACCTTGTATCCAGCGGTCGGGTTAAACGGACTTTGGGAATGGGCAATATCAGCACAGAGGACGGGAACCTACGACCACTAACCTAGTCCCCTCAGCATGAAGCGACTCTGTTCCCATCCAGAACGCCGCTGTCGATGGAAGGTAAGAAT
Organism: Mycena maculata; assembly: GCA_029448575.1. Lineage (NCBI taxonomy): Eukaryota > Fungi > Basidiomycota > Agaricomycetes > Agaricales > Mycenaceae > Mycena > Mycena maculata. Next base: position 141,117 of record JARJLG010000143.1, read on the forward strand.
CCAGGATGGGAACAACGACATCAGAAGCATCTCACAGCTGGAAGACCCGGATGGTGTTGGTGGAGCTGCGCATTGCGCGAGAACGGAAGGGATCCCAAGGAGGAGGCCAAGGAGGAATGAGCGCATACTAACAACACTGCGGAGGGGGCTGCGCGCAAAAACGCGGACGCTCCACGCTCATTTATAAGGCACCACCAACCTCAGGAATGGATCTCGTTGGAGCCATCGGAGAAGATCCGAGAGTGGTCTAGAGTGGTTCATCATCCAGGTGATCACAGCGGGCGCGTCCGATATTTTCCCGTGCCTGTGTACCTGGTCCGCACACCAAACTCAAGCGAAAAATTAACCTTGCTGTGAGGCGGACCAATGAGCGCAGGGTTCCATTTGGACTGACTCCGTACTGTCTGGAAAGAATAGCGCTCGCCTCAGTGCTCGTTCCAAGAATTACTGGTTCTAAACGCGCACGGGAATGATTTGCTCTTCTAACTTATCCACATGCTCTTGAGCTTAACGCCCGTCCCGAGGACGTGGCGCAATATAAAGCCATAGAAGCTGATCGGAGGAGGAGAGAACTGAAACTGACTCCACGCTTAGTTCCTTTCAAATCGGGCGAACGAGCTCACCATCACGATTCGACCCCAGTTTCGGAACCGAGAGCGAACTCTTTTCCGAGTGTAGTTTGTCGTTGGATTCCAACCCAAGAAGAGTCTCCCTCCCACGCGCGGACGAAGATTACGAGAACCTGCAGGGATCAATCAATCGTATCCAGGGGTGCAGCAATCATGCGGGATGCCGTCATTTGAACATACCTCGGTGTTTATGTGCCGTGCTTCCGAAAGAAATTGGGGAGGGCGGACCGAATGCGCTGGTCGAGTGTGCAGGGCTCGGAGCAATTTTCCCAGTGAAAACAATGGTGTGGGCTCTTTGGTGCAGAACACATAGGTGTTGTTGACGCCAGATTGAGTCACAGACGCAGAGGTGGCTAACAAGAAAGCTGAAACAGAAAACTAGATACTGGCGGTCTAGGGCGGCGTGGTCAGATGTCAAACCACGAGATGGATTAGGCTAAAAAAGCGACCCACAAATGAGTGCAATCCAGACAAGGAATGAGCGCACCAGAGGATTGTACCGCGCTTGATGGCGTCCATCCGATGTGGCCCAGATCCACGCCTTGAGGAAGAAGCCACCGTCGCTGCGGCGTTTCCTCAGTGCGCGGCACATGCATAAAAGGGGAGACGACACCGCGCTCGGGGCGCATGCGCTAAAGACAGAGTTGTGCGAAAGCTGAAAAACTGATCGGCTGATTGCGGCGATGGCGGAGTTTTAGGCCGGCATAAGCCGGCCTTATCAAATCTTATCATGTTCGGCCGGTCTTTCCGACATTGTCCAGAGTACAGGGGATTATTCTCAATATGGACTCGTAACGTCTGCAAGTGATGGATGTATAATGAAGTATGAGTTACAATAGGGTACGGGTGAAAATATCTAGCCACTGATGAACCGCTAGAATATTTTCCAGCGAAGGACTGCACTAGTCTGTGGAGAATACAGTGAGCAAAGATCCCCATGATTTAGGGGTCTCGCGACGCATACGCGAAGCTGTATTCCCGAGAGCTAGTGCGAGACTCACCCTAGCGGCGGCGCAATTGACGCGGCATCATGATTCGAAGAACATCTTCGTGAAGCTCTGGCTGAGCTTGCATGTAGGGTGCCATGATTCCAGCATGCTTCCGGAGGTAGCCTTCGAAGCTAACGCCAACCGGCCCTTGATCTTCATGACGTCGATGGGGACGCCGCGGAGGAGATATTCCACAGTTGACCCGATGCGGATACCATCAATCTGGAGAGCGTCCAAGCCCGCATCTTTAAAACTTTAAAAGCTTGCTTGAGTTGTTTTTCGAAAGCAGATTTTGTCAAAGGACGATGACGTGCACCGGCACGATATGAAAAGAGGGCGGCGTTGTCCGGGGGATCATTGACACGCAGATGATTAACAAGAGCTGCTTCCGGATCAGACGCGTCGTTCTGCTTTGCAAAATTGACATGCTCGCCGTGAGGCGCAGACTTCATGCACGGGAGGAAAAAGTCCTTGAGTTCGAGGCCATTTCGGTCCACAACGTCGGTGATGTTAAAACGCTTGACATGAATGTTCGGATCGAAGGCCGCAAGATTCTTGATGGTGACTACATTCGGAGATTTTCTTGATTCTTCCGGGTCTGAGGAGATCACCGAGAATTGTCTCCATAGATACGAGACCTCAAGTTCGATGTGAACAAAAGCACCATTCAAATTTAACGCTGCGCATCTCACAGAGGCATTCCGGGACAGCAATCGCAATATGCTGCTTGATTTTGGGGCTTATCATGAAAGACGGTGACTAGGACAACGACGACGGGAACCTGTCGGTGCCGACAGATCTGGACTGTGGGAAAAATTGATAGGTGAAAGATGATGGAAGACGGAGCTGAATTCAACATGTCGCATTTCTTGGTCGGTTCTCGATGGATTGTATTTCTCTGACACCGGGATAAAAAGTCATCTCGGATTCCCGCATCGAAAGTGGAAGAAGCAAGGAGCGGGCGTCCCGAGTATATATGGGCGTGTTCCGTACACTGACATCAGTGATGGTTTTTGGGTGCGCTGGGATCAATATGTACCGTTCATTGCGTTGGCATGAGGGAAGGTCCACGAAGGGAAGAGGAAAGCAATCCTGGTCCTTGGAAAGCTCAAGATGACGCTTAAAGGCAGTCCACCTAGACCGACTACCCAGGGGCTGAATTCCTACGCTCCAGAGGAAGGAGGCATGGTCTGGCGTCAATCTGTTAGAGAGGTCTCGATCCATTTCCACGATGTTTTCTTGGCCACGGTTCCCTTAGTAGCAACCAATAAAAATGCGGGATCGGGTTTGTACGGGTGTGAACGACTGTGGGTAAAATCGGCTTGCGAGACTAGAGATCGGGAACTTTATCGGTAGCCAATGCTTGAGGTTGAGCTGCACCCACCGGAAAATCGCGTAGGTGGCGGCTGCGAGTCATAGTTGTATCGGGGCAGGAATTATCTGCAGCACCGGGGCCCGGGCGTGCGCAGAAAGCGGGTGATAAATTTGGGGGAGAGACAGAATGCCGCGGTATGCTGCAAAGCGTTCAAAGAGCCGAAAGAGAAATTCAATATTCGGCCCAGCGGATTTGGTTCGGTCGAGTTCGTCGTACGTGATAGTGCGCAGAGCTAAATGTCATCAAGGGCAAGAGAAGCGCGCATCATCGTCTCAGGAGTTGCCGAGTTAAACCTTGTTTGCATATGCTGCGATTCGGGGGATGTGATATGTGTGAGGAATCCGATGATACGCAGATCGTAGAATGTGAACCACATATCTGTCAAGACGTTTGCGAGGAGGAAGGGCGCCGGACAGGAGCGACGGATCGGCGCGGAGATGAACCAGGGCCAGGGCATTCTAGCTCCAGCTTTTTTTTGCCAGGTTTTCTTCAGGTCCTCGGACGCGAGCCTGAAGAATGGCAGAGGCGAGGCGGACGCGATCTTGGGTGCGAACAGGCCCAGATCTGAGATATTGCGGAATATTGGCAGGGAGCGAGGACCCAGACGAGATTGAGATTGCTGAAGAGGGAAGTGCCAACTGGAATCCACGGCGGTCCGTTGGGAGAACGGCAGAGAACGGCCCGAACGAGTGGCGATAAGGCGGGACAGCGTGGAATAACTGATCATGTGCTAGGACCGATCAATGGCGCAACGTCGGATGTATCCGGCTATCAAGGAGAATTGAGACTCCGCCCGTGCCTGATAAAGGCGGTGCACCGATTTTCAGGCACCATCTTTCCCCCTTCATTGCTCGCCTATTCTGTCCCAAATACTTACGTTCCGCCGAAGGTCTTCGATTGGGTTGACTTCTCCTGCTTAGAGAGGATTGCTGGGACATGGACTACTCTGACCTGGACGCAGAGGGCGAGGTCGACACTATGGCGCTCGTCAGCGTCGTCGGGCTTCCGGCGCCGCCCACGGGATCTGGAGGTGGGGTGGGAAAGCGGTATCGCACCCCATCGGCAAAAACGTTTCAGTGCCGCGGTTACGGCGAGTGTAGGATGGTGTTTAGCAGAAGTGAGCATTTGGCGCGGCATATTCGGTAAGACTTGCTTTTTTTGGAATTGTTGGCGGATTTTTTCAACTCCGGAATCTACCGACGCCTCCCCAGGAAACACACTGGCGAACGCCCCTTCGCTTGCCACTGCGGCAGACAATTCTCCCGCCTCGACAACCTCAGGCAACACGCCAACACGGTGCATGCGGATGCCCCGGAGCTCAACGAGGCGATGATGCGCGAGCTTACAACGCTGCACGCGACCATCACGGGCGGGGGCGCGCCCGAACTCTCGACAACCAATAGGAATGGTGGGGGCAAAAAACCCGCCGCGAGTCGCGCACACGCGTCCAGTTCCGCTTCCGCCGCCGCCGACGTCCCGCCCTCCTCCGCCGCCGCCAACGCCGCCATCCCGTCAAGCCCAAAGATCAAGCGCGAAGTGACCGAGCCCGCGCTGGCTAGACCGCGCCCGGGGACATCGACGGGGTACGAGGGCGCGCTGGATGCGGAGGACGCGTATATGGATGTGGATATGAAGAGGGATGAGGTAGGTTTCTGGATTTGTTTTTGTTGGGTGAATTTCGTTCGAGGCGGCTGAGGATATTTTCCCTTTGCGTTAGTATTCCCCCCATCGATAGCGCTAACCTCTCTCCAGCCTCTCGCCGCACACCCGCACGCAGACCTCCAAGACCATTCCTTTCGGGACCCCACCAATCCCCCTTTCCCCGCCACCGAGTTTCGTCACCAGGACACCCAGTCCTTTCGCGCAAGCGCCACCGTCGATTCCTTTCGCGGAGGCGCCGAAACCGCAAACTCCAACACAGACCAAAACAGCGGTGGGAGGGGATACTCGTTTCGGGGGTGCGTGGTTTTTCGTTTACGGTTTCCTTCGGTGTCGTTCCGTTCCTTGTCTTGGGCGGTGTGGAGTTTGACGATCCGCGAGCGCACTTTGGTGGGGATTTTGCCTCGAGGCCGCCCCTTCTACTCCCCGTGCGATGCGCGGACACTTGTGCCTCATCCGCTTCGCCCGCGTGCTTCCTTGTCCCTTACTTTTCCGACTTGTTGTTTCTTCGTCATCTACTGATTCATTGTTTTTAGCCACCAATTCGCCCGGCGGTCTCCACCCCAGCATACCGCATCCCCTCCAGTCCCCTCCTTTCGCGGAGAGTCCAGTCGGTTTGCCTTTCAATCAAGCATCGGTGTTCCCACAAACCACGCATTTCAGTCCTCCACCACACGTCCCACCTTTCCAAGCATCATTCCCTCCGGAAGCAGGTCTCGACCATCCACAGGCGGCGCACGACTACCACCGCTCGCCGCGGTCGTCCCCGCCGCGACATTCCGCCCCTCCTCAAACCACGGCCTCCCCTCCCCCAGCGCTCTCGGAAGCATACTACTTCCAAACTCCCTCACGCTTCGCCGCCCCTCCACGGGCGACTGGGACCGGGATTCGTGGAGACCAGGCACTGCCCCCAGCAAGTTCGCACCCGCCGTCGGGCTCGAGGACTCCCCGTTCTCGTTCCACCCGCCCGAGCAGCCCGCGGGTGTCGTCTTCGGGGGCGGACAGTCGCGGAAGCGCACCTTCGGCGGCGGGGATGGGCCCTATCGAGATGGGGCGCGCGAGGACGAGAGCCGGTCCCGCCCCGCGAGCCGGCGCCTCGCTGTTTACGAGCTCTGCAACGACGACGCCGCGCGCACCCTGCCGCGAAGCGGGTCCGCGGAGCGCGAGCGGCCGGCCACCACCGGCGGGCTCGTTCGGCGCGCCGCTACCCTCGTCTTGCACGACCGCGAGCGGCGGGAGCGGGAGCGGGAGCACGAGCCCGGGGAGTACGCGGGCGAGCAGCGTTCCGCCGCCGATCGTCGCGCGCTCATGGGAGGGGGCGCGAGCGGCGTACGCGGGCGAGATGTGGAGGCACCAGGCGGCGCAGCTGCAGCGGGTGCTGGCGCAGGCGTATGGGGATGCGGGGACGGTGGAGTACCACTGGCCGCAACAGACGAGCCACGCGCATTCATCCTACCCTCAGCGGGAGGAGGGCGGGCAGGAGCAGTTGACGGAGCAGGAATATCACATGCACCAGGCCCACCGGGCGCGGGTCGTACCGCAGTACCTGGACATGTACGCCACGTACGCGCCGCATCCCCACGACCCGCTGCACGCGCCCGGGATGGGCATGGGTACGCCCGTGACGATGAAGAGCGATCACCCGCACTTGATGCCGATGGAGCTACATCCGCTGGACTTGGACACGTATCGCGTTCACCAGCCGCCCCAGTATTTAGAGACGCTTTCGCCGGCAGCACCCTATTCAGTGGATTCGCCGGAATACCATACGCACCCGTATCCCCATCCCCACCACTACCCACATCCGCACAGCACGCACGATCTCCCTCTCTCCCCAATATCGCCGCATTCGATCGCGGACCCGCTTACGCCTCTGGACTACCACTTCGCGGCGACGATGCCCTCCTCGGCGTTCGGCACGGGCTTCGAGGACACGCTGAAGTACGAGACATCGTGGGGCGTGGGGCCCCTGGATATGAATATGAATATGATGGGCACGAGTATGGGCATCGGGTGGGAGGCGGGATGAAGGTCTAGCGTGTTGTGTGTCCGATTTTCTTGGTGTTTTCCTTCCCCCATTTTGTGTCCATCTGCTGCATACCCGATATCTATACTTGTTCGCTCATTTAGTTGTCTCGATTACTTGCTTTGCTTGTATCGTCATAGACTCGTTCAAGTTGGTGATAATTCTTGTGAGCCCGCCCTTGGGTCTCCGTCGCGTTTCTAGTCTTCCTGAATTTTGAAACAGCCTGTCGCAAATCGTGGCTAAAGGGTAACCGCATCCCGATTCCCATACAACATTTCGGGCCCACAGAACATTCCCTGCTACACTCTGTCATTTTCCGGATCAGGATGGACATGCTTTTTCGAACAACGTTAGTTCGTTTACTTTGGTGGTCAGTTCTTTCGACCTTGTAGCACTTAAATCACACAGGTATAGCCGATAGGATCTAGATCTAGAGTAACGAGGGCCAGCTAGAAGTAGCACCCCGCCCCACCCACCTACTGTCAACACTGAGCTTATGTGCTTGAGCTTCCTGTGCGCGAAGCAGTCCTTTTCCTACTCTCGTTACTCTTGGTTTGGGCACATTTCTCGGTACCTTCCACCCGGCAGAATTTAGAGTGCGACGAATTTATAATTAAAAGGCCCTTGGGATCAAACAGGGGCGTAGACAATCTGACAAGCAACGAAACGTCTGCGTCCCATGGGGAAGGTTTCACCGAAAATTGAAACCGGTTGTCCCGTTATCTCCCGGCAGGGATCATAAACTCTACTGCAGAAATGATTGGTGGCCTTTCCTAATTCTCGCATTTCCTTCCTTTCTGTCCCCAGCTTTCCCTCTTGATGTTTTTCTTCGGCCCCTCTCAGCTCCAGTGCACACTTTTGCCCAGCTTCGGAATCATAATCCTAGCTTCTTGATACACTTTGTTGCTCATATGGGAGCGTTGGCCAAGGACCTCTATTCCCCGTATTTGATTGCATTTCTTGTCCAATGTCAGTATAGTACCATTTGCCCAGAAGGAATGGATATGGCTAGTATGCTTGCATGAATCGAAAATTTCGCTTCTGGTTTCTGTGAAATCCATGGCCGGAGCCCGAGTCAAACGGGTGGTACTGCATTAATTTGGAGGGCGATGATCAGCATCAGCAAAAAATGGCTTGGCTACGTCGCGCTCAGGAGCTCTGGTAGCCCAAGTATCTTGGTAGCCTAGTCCCCCGATACTATGAGCTACCACGCTCTCCGCCAAGGCTTGGTAGCGCCCGGTAGCCATCACGTGTGTTCTCGGTAGCTGCCGGTAGCGCCTCGTATCTACGTGCTACCAGGGATACTGGGGCAACCGAGAGGCCAGTATGCTTGGATTCCTCAGCTTTTAGAACGAAATATAATCATGATTCATGAAGCATAAACGAGCATAGATAATATATTCAAGCTGCCATGTTGTCCTCGTTCTCGTCCTCATTCTCGGTATCCGTGTCGCCAGTCCTGCCCTCCAATTCCAAGCGAAGTGCGTTCTGATCCTCTTCATCGATGTTGGTGCTCTGCTCCGGCTCCGCTGGGACGAGACCCTGGCTGGATCGAAATTAATCAAAGAATACAGGATGATGAATCAAATACTCACGTGGCTCGCTTATACCACTTGCGACGCAGCTTCTCGGTAACTTCAGGATTCAAGTCGATCCACTTCTCGTTGATGTCGGTAAGGTGGGTTTGATACGCCTTCAACATGTCCTTCTCCGTGAACGACGCCGGAACGTGGACTCCAGTAGACCATTCCTGAGCAAGTGATTGCAGCTTGATGGTGTTAGCGCAAGTATATAATAACACATCCGACACATACCACAGTGAAATCGAGCGCAAGATAAGCGGCGGGGATAGGGTTGAAGTATGATTCAAAGGTGACACCCAACGATTTCTTGTTCTTGAATATATAGGAATGACGGGCGTCGGTAATGATGGAGTTCTCAGCATAGCCGCTGCGGGTGGCGGGATCCTAAAAAGCATTAGAGCAAACTCGAGCAAATGAAAGAAGCTTACTTTATAGTGGAAGGCTGCCTTGCGGAGGAGCGCCTCGGACTTGAGTTTATTGGCAGCAATGATAGCCTTCGAGGTGCCGCGCTTGAAACCGTAGTGACCGGCGAAGACGGGTCGAAAGCCCTCAACAATCTTGCCACGAATATGTGAGCCCCGTTTCGTGATCTAGATTTGCGTTAGAAAGAATAGGTCGCGAAAGGTGATGCTCACTATCTTAGTCATGCGGGGTGTGAGTTTGTAGCGCACATTCGCAGACAGGCACGCGTTATTATAGCACTCTTCGGCCGACTGGAGCTGGAGGGTCGGATCCGGAAATCCTTTGAGGGCGACGATGCGAGCCGAGTATTCAGCGCAGGCACGAATAAGGAGGGCCTCGACGATGGGCTCGTAATCCCCAACGGCAGGTTTGACTCCAGATTTCGGAACGAAGCCCTCGCGGAACTGTGGGTCCTTGACCTTGGGCTTCGTGCGCTTCGGAGGCGGATCCGACGATGCGGAGGGACTGTGGGGGCGTGTTATATACCGAGCCGGGGTGGACCCGAAGAGTAAATGGCCGAAGGACCGGAGGCTCCGGTATGTCGGAGCGTCGGAGAGCCGGAGGGTCCGGAACGTATACGGAGGAGGATCACAACACCACAGGGGGTCAAGGGTGAGCGACTACCCTAACCGGCAGGTACCCGATAGAGGAAGACGAGTCGGAGTACCGGAGGGAACCGGAGAGAACGGAGACGACTCAGTGCAAGGGAAATGAGCCAAGCAACGTCAATTATCAATCTGACGTACAGGACATATTAAAGACGTATTTATACTAAGTATCTAATTGTATTCCATAAAAGGAAGGAGAGTGGTTCTTAACAATAAGTCAAGTCAGATGGGCTGATGAGAAGTCGTATGACAATAAGTGGAAAGGAAGGAAGACGGATAAACGGGAAACGCTCAGTAATCCTTCATTGCGTAAAAACCCGATGGTACCGGACGGTTCGGAGGCTCCGGTATACTACCGGAGCCTCGGAACCTACCGGAGCTACCGGAAGGTCGACGAGAAGACTGGGGATGTTGCATGGATATAACAGTATCCCCCTCTTAGGTTCCTCTCCCATGAGGAACCCAAAAGGAATGAAGTTTGTCGAATCAATGAAGAAGCGTGGGAAAATAAACAAGATCAAAAAGTCACGTGCTGTTGGTTTTGACTCAGACGTTTCTTTCTTCTTGACCACCACCACCTCCGGCATACTATCCTCCAAATTCGATGTCCAGCCACGGAAACACCGACAGTGGTCGCGAGGGGTCCACGGATAACAACCGCAGCGACGCCGGCAACGGCAAAAATTCCGGGAAGGGGAAGGCGCGAGCGACCACGACGGAGCTGCGTGAAGAGGCCGCCCAGCGGTTCTACGAGGAGAGGGAGCAGCGCCGGGTACGCCTTATCTCGGCGTACCAGGAACAGGCGGAGGAGGCCGCGCAACGCGCGGAAGTGGCGAATGAGGAGGCCGCTCGTGCCCTCCAGCTCATTCGAGACCTGGAGGCGCTCGACGCGGAGGCTCCGGAATTCGACGAATTGCCGGTGATAGAAACGTTGAAGTCGGTGTCGCCGGAGCGTGCGGAGGGGGGAGGCGAGGTGGACGAGCTGAACGACGAGGACGACAGCGACGTCGAGCAGGAGGGGGAGAACGGTGCGTCGCAGTGAAAACCGGAGGTTCCGGTACTAACGGTTTTGATTTTCGTAGCTTGCGACTCTTGCCGGAGGAGTGGCGAGGTGTGCGTGGTCGAGGCGGGACGCACCGCCTGCCGCCGGTGCCGCGCAAAGCACATCCAGTGCAGTCGCGCGCGGCCCCTTGGGCCACCTCGCGTCAACAAGCGACGTGCGGCACAGGAGGCCCGTCGCCAAGGGTCCGCACCGGTTGCGGGGCCCTCGCGGACGCGCCGGAACCCCCGAACGGAGCGGGGGGACCGGAGCGACCGTGAGGTGCGCGATCGCACGCGGAAGGAGCGGGAACGGAGGGCCCGGAAGGCTGAGGGCAGAGAGAGTCTGCGTGAACAGGTCCGGGAGCTCGATGCTCACGTCGGATATCTCGGGGAGCAGGTGGGGCGCACTATGTTGCGCTATAAGCTGGCATACCGGGCGTGCCAGCTTATACTCAAGACACTCGCAGCGCCGGGGAGTGGTCGGGAGGTGCCGCCTGGGGTAGAGCGGATGCTCCGCTGGATGGCGGCCGACATGGAGGCCTCCCAGTGGGATTTCTCCCTCGTGGAGCAGGCGGAGCTCGACCTGGCCGCCGAGGAGCCGGAGAAGGATGAGGATGCGCCCCCGGCGAAGCGCCGGAGGCTGATGAAGCGCGGGAGCCCCGAGGTGGAGGAGAAGGAGGTGGAACCCGTCGAGTCGGAGGACTCGGAGGCGGAACCGGAGGCTCCGGTTGCGCCCCGAGCCCGTTCCGAATCGTGGCCGGAGGATTTCCGGTCCACGGACGGCGGGGAGGATGAGAGGATGGAAGTGGACGCGCCTGGGGCGCTGGAGGGGCCGGAAGGGCCCGAAGAACAAATCGCCGCGACGTCCCGAGTTGCGAGCCAGGCTGCGGAGGCGAGGACCATTACGGTCCTTACCTTCAAGCCCGACCCCGAGCCTGTCCCGCCTCCGCCGCCCACTCCTTCGCCAGCACCGGAGCCTCCGGTGCAGGTGAAGAGGGAGTCGGAGGTGCGCGAGTTCCAGACTCTCGTGCTGCAGCCGGGAGCGCCAGCCGGATTCCACGAGGAGGATGGAGTCTTCGTGATGGACGATTCGGATGAGGAGATGGGGGAGCCGGAGGCTCCGGAAAAGCCAGAAGCGTCCGGAAGCGCGGTGTGAAGGCCCTGGAGGCCCAAGGACAAAATAGACATTTGTAAATATATGAAATGAGTGTTGTATTTTGAATTGGTTGAATTTCGTTTTCTTGGTTTTAATTTTGTGTGATGAGTTAATATTCGGGTCCGGGCTTATTCGGAAAGCGCCGGTGAAAGTTGTTGATATGTTCGGCCGCGTCCAAGTCGTCCGCCCCAACCCAAGCATACTGATCGTCGGTATTCTCGTATCCGAGCCATTCGACGTAGTACCGGAGCTTAGTTCGGAACCTCCGGTCGATCTTCGAGTCAACGATTTGCTTGATTTCGAAGTGTGACTCGCCGTCGATGATTTCTACAGCTGCCGGAGGCGGCTCCTCGCGTCCCGGGAATGGGTTCGGAACGTGCGGTTCAAGTTGGGAAATATGGAAAACTGGATGGACCTGTGACAACGATTTCGGAAGACGAATGGTATAAGAAGCGGCACTGGGTTTGCCAATAACTTCATAAGGGCCAAGGTACGTCTCCGAGAATTTCGGAGTTGGCCGGCTGGTGTGAAGATGCTTCGCGAGGATGACAACTTGATCGCCGATCGAAAGCGGAGGTTGCGGAGCACGTTTCCGGTCTCCGGTTTCCTTGTACCGCTCCTGGGCAAAAGTGATTTGCTCCCGGAGGAACTGATGCAGTTCCTGAAGATCAACGACAAAATCCTTGGCGTACATGTTCGCAACGTCACGCTCCGGATGGACCGTGATTGCCGGATTGTAACCCTTATTGGCGAAGAAAGGGGAGATGCCGGTCGAAGCATTCGGAGCGTTGTTGAGAGCGAATTCCGCAAGCGGAAGGAGTCGGTCCCAATCGTCCTGTTGATACGAGCAGTAGATGCGGATATATTGCTCAACAGTCTGATTCATACGTTCCGTTTGACCGTCAGCCTCCGGATGATAACCGGAAGTATAATGGATCTCCATATTGAGAAGTTCGCCCAGCGACCGGAAGAAGGAAGCGATGAATTCGGAGCCCCGGTCGCACGTAACATGTGCCGGAACACCGTGTTTGGAAAAGACGTGAATGAGGAAGAGGCGAGCGAGCTCCGGCGAATTGATATGGGTATCGCAAGGAATGAGAATGACCTGTTTGGATGACCGATCAACAATCACCAAAATGCAGTCAAACTCGCCGGAGAGAGGGAGTTGCTCGATGAAGTCCATGGAAATGGAATGCCAAGGCCGGAGCGGAACCGGAAGGGGTTTCAAGAGTCCGTAAGGCCGATGCCGAGGCTTTTTGTTGCGCTTGCATAGAACACACGACCGACAGTAGTCCCGGACGAAGGTCCGGACCTTCCGGCCAAGTGTACTCACGGCGTACGAGTGCTAATGTGCGATTTTGTCCAAAGTGGCCAGCCAACTCGTGATCATGCAAATTCTGCAGAACACGTACGCGGAGCTGGTCCGGAGCTTCTCCGGAAACCACCGGAACGTAAATGCGATCATAGAGCCGGAGCATACCGGAAGGGTCGAGTTTCCAGCGCGGAGTGGTGCCGGAGGCTGCGGAAGCAATGCCCGCAACGGCGGCTGGGTCATCGTTGTAGTGGGCACGAATGTCGGAATAGAGCTTCTCAACATCCATAACGATGGAGGAACGGAGGGTGATTTCCTCGAGGAATGTGGCCCGGAGCGACGCGGTGAGTTGATCTTGAGTAAAAATGGGGCGAAAATTTTGAGGATTCAATTGGCTGTAAGCCCTATCCCCCTCTTTAGGGTAGACGTCCCATCGTCTAGTCAAAGCGTCTGGCTTAGCTCCGAGCTTACCCGGACGGAACCGGATAACCATATTGAAGTGGCACAGGTATTCCGACCACCGGACTTGGCGACGAGTGAGGATTTTGGTCGTCGCGAAGTATTCCAGGTTCTTGTGGTCGGTTACGACGTCGACCGGAAGCTCCGGTCCTTCGAGGTAATGCCTCCAGTGTTTAAAGGCGTCGAAGATGGCCAAGAGTTCCTTGTCATGAGTGTCGTAGTTGAGTTCGGCCGGACCGAGTGTCCGAGACCGGAACGCAATGGGATGAATTTCGCCATCATCTCCGAGGATGGAGAGAATCGAGGCGATTGCGTAATCGGAGGCGTCGGTTTCGACAGTAAGCTGCCGGAACGGAATCCAGTGTGAAAGTACCGGAGCCTCCGTAAACGCGTGCTTGAGGGTGTCAAATGCGAGTTGGCAAACCGGGGTCCAATCCCATCGGACGTTGGAACGAGTGAGGCGAGTAAGAGGGATCGTGATCGCCGAGTAGTTCCATATGAAACGCCGATAAAAATTACAAAACCCAAGGAAGGACTGAACGTCCTTCACTTTCCGGGGTTCCGGCCAATCAACGATGGCGGAAACTTTGTCCGGAGACATCCGGAAGCCTTCCGGCGACAGGATGTAACCGAGATATTCGCAGGTGGTGACGCTAAACTCGCATTTTGAGAGTTTGCAGAAGAGTCCGGCCTTCCGGAGGCGCCGGAGCACTTCCCGAACGTGTTCAGTATGTTGGGTCGGATCATCGGAATAGATCAATATGTCGTCCAAATAGATGATGACGTACACGTCCAACAGATCGGCGAACAAACTGTTCAGGAACCGCTGAAAAGCGGCCGGAGCGTTGGTAAGGCCTTCCGGAACAACCCGGAATTCGAAGGACCCATAGCGAGAACGAAACGCCGTTTTAGGTTCGTCACCCGGAGCGATCCGGAGGAGATGGTATGCGTGTCGGAGATCAAGTTTTGTATAGATGCGAGCCTTCCCCGGAGCATCGAGGAGATCGGCGATGAGAGGAAGCGGATAGCGGTCCTTCTTCGTAATCCGATTAAGTCCTCGGTAGTCGACGCACAACCGGAGGCTACCGTCCTTCTTCTTAGCGAAGAGGATAGGAGCTCCATGACTTGAACGAGTCGGGTAAATAAATCCCGACTTCAAATTCTTGTCGATGAAGTCCCGAAGGGCAGCGAGCTCGGTAGGCGAAAGGGAGTAGACATGACCGACCGGAGGCTCCTCGCCGTCCAGGAGCTCGATTTTGAGGTCGAATTCTCGATGAGGAGGAAGATTGTAAGCTTCCTGCTCCGAGAAGACGTCAGCGAACTCGTGGTACTCGGAAGGTATACCGGAAGTGTCCGGAGCAGATGCGGAAGCAAACCGGGCACGGGCTTCTTCCGAGGGAGTGGCGCGCATCGTATATTGACAACAATCCTTGTCTCGAATGATGGAGCGGTAAGCCGCAGCAGACACGAGAGACACAAGCGGAGGGGTAGAGAGAGGACGAGGCCCGGAGGCCTCCGGAATCTCCATGGAAGGAGCAAGAGTCTCCATGGAAGGAGCGGGAGATGGCGGAATCGTCGGAGTCGGTGTAGGCGCCGGAGCCGGAACGACTTGTACCGGAGGTGCCTCGTCCGTAATCGGAACTACCGTAGCAGATCCCGGAATTATTTCCGGGGTTGTCGACAGGGATTCCCTTACGGGATCGGGCCGGAACGTGATAGAGGCTTCGGACCAGTTAATCAACGGATTAATGCGGCTGAGCCAATTGTATCCCAGGACCAGATCGCAAGGAGAATCGAGACGTGTGACGAAGAAGTCCATGTATTGAACTTCGCCAGAAGGAAACCGGAGCAACAACCGGAGCATCCGGTTAATGATGGAAGATGAGCCGTCGAGATACCGGACCCGTACCGGGTCCACCGTATACGTGGAAAACGCATTAGATTCGCAGACTTTCAATGATACAAAACAATGAGATGATCCGGAGTCCACAAGCGCACGCACACGGGAGTTGAATCCCGCGACTACTCGAGAGAGAAGAGATGGAGACATGGAAGAGCATAGCTCCGGCTCGGAGATGTCCGACCGGAGGGAAGAAATATCGAGAGAGACGTAAAGGGCATTAGGGAAGAGAGCGGAAGCGTTGAGACGAACCTCGGTGAGCACCCGTGAGTCAACGCAACTCGGACCAGGTGCGGAGGATTCCGAGTTGCTGATCAATTTTTTGACTCAGCAGCCGCGGCGGCCGGCGTAGCCGGAGCCTGCCGGAGCCTGGGTGGTCGTACCGGAGGTCGAGGCCTGGGCGGCTTTGGCGCTAGCCTGCCCAGGACGCTTGTTGCAGTTGTCGGCTGTGTGACCCTTACCTCCGCAGTACATGCAGAGGTTATTCTTCCGGCGACGCTCGCGTTCGTCCTGCTTGATCTTTCCGCTGGCGTCGAGCTTGTCGGCGTAGGCGCGAGCGGCAGGAGTGGCGTCGGACGACTTGGCCTTGCCTTTACCCTGGTTACCGGAGCGTCCGGCATTGTTACCGGAGTTTCCGGCAGTCGCAGCGGTAGAGGAGGGTGCGGGAGCGTTGGAAGATTTGGAACCCTTGCCGGAATTCCGATTACTGGGTTTTGGGTTGCCGGATTGACCTCCGGTAGCGTTACCGCCACCGGAACCGGAGGGTTTGTCGCGTTCACGCTCCCGGAGCTTCTCCGCCTCTCGTTTCCAGTACCGGCCATCGATGATGCGAGCGACCAACTTCACTCCGTCGAGGGTGTTGGCATAGTTATGATGAACCATGTCGTCCTTGATCCGACGGGGAAGTCCTTCGTAAAACTGATACCGGAGGGCGTTATCGCTCCACCGGGTCAAAACCGAAAGGAAGTCGAACTCGATGATGTAAGTGGTGATCCGGTCGCCGGATTTCATCCGGCACTGCGCGAATCTTGTCCTCGGCATCCCCAACCGGATCATGCGGCCCGAAATTTAACGTAAGCTCCTGAATGAAGACGGCAAAGTTGCCGTCCCAGACCGGAATGATGGTCGGGTCGTAAAGATTGGGGGAAAACCATTGCTGAGCGCTGCCCCGGAGGTACGAAATGATGTAGAGAATACGATCATCGTCGTCCGGAAAGTCTTGCGGGCGCTCCGCAAAGTGCAAATAGCACTGGGTGAGGAAGGACGAGAGTTTAGCCGGGTCCGATCCATCGAAGGTGTCCGGATTACGGAGATTGGATCGGTTGGAACGAGGAGGAAGGTCCGCGGGACGAGCGGAGAACACATTGATGGCATCCCGGAAGGTCCGGATGGTGTCCATAATTAAGGCCTCGTTGGCCTCAGGCGTCGGAACACGACGAGGAGCACGAGGTATACCGGGACCGCCGGGACCACCACCAGGTGGACCGCCAGGGGGGCCTCCGGGTGGACCACCTGGAACACCAGGACCACCGGGACCGCCGGGACCTCCGGGGCCACCTCCGGGTGGACCTCCGGGAGGGCCAGGCGGTGGACCAGCACCACCACCTCCACCACCACCACCATCACTGCCACCATCGCCTCCATCGCCGTTATTACTGCCCCCGTCATGAAGGGAAGGAGCAGGATCACGCTCGGGAAGCTCCTCCGACAGGTGGAGGCTTGCTGCATGACCTCCGGAATGTACGGAGTCTTCGGAAGCCTCCTGGGGATCTTCCGGAACCTCAACGATACGAGGCCCAGCGATGGGAGATACGCTACGAGAGATTGCTGCAGCGCGGCGTGGATGGGGTGAGGCCGGATATCTCACCGGATTCTCGGGGGTCCGGGGATTGAGAACTAACCCCGGAATTGTTGTCGGAGATGGCATAGGTGGCGCGGGTGAACTCCGAGTGAAATGCGGAGTGTATCGAAGGGTGGGTGATACCGGAATAGACGGGTACATCGACGGACCGAGAACTTGGACCGGAGTACTCATCGGAACGATCTGGCTGAACATACGGGATTCTCGACGAGGTTCCCGATCAGTCCGACCAGTGTTGGAACGTTCGATTTGTTCCGTGTTGGGTAGATTTGGATTAGGAAGACGAGACATTGCCAGTCAGAGTAGTGAGATTGATAATACTGTTATATACCGAGCCGGGGTGGACCCGAAGAGTAAATGGCCGAAGGACCGGAGGCTCCGGTATGTCGGAGCGTCGGAGAGCCGGAGGGTCCGGAACGTATACGGAGGAGGATCACAACACCACAGGGGGTCAAGGGTGAGCGACTACCCTAACCGGCAGGTACCCGATCGAGGAAGACGAGTCGGAGTACCGGAGGGAACCGGAGAGGACGGAGACGACTCAGTGCAAGGGAAATGAGCCAAGCAACGTCAATTATCAATCTGACGTACAGGACATATTAAAGACGTATTTATACTAAGTATCTAATTGTATTCCATAAAAGGAAGGAGAGTGGTTCTTAACAATAAGTCAAGTCAGATGGGCTGATGAGAAGTCGTATGACAATAAGTGGAAAGGAAGGAAGACGGATAAACGGGAAACGCTCAGTAATCCTTCATTGCGTAAAAACCCGATGGTACCGGACGGTTCGGAGGCTCCGGTATACTACCGGAGCCTCGGAACCTACCGGAGCTACCGGAAGGTCGACGAGAAGACTGGGGATGTTGCATGGATATAACAGGGCGTTTGTCCCTAGCAGGATGACCCCTCTGCTGCAGCGAAGAGGTGCCATGGTCGTCGGTGTGGTGAGGAGCGCGAGGGGATGAGTGGGGCTGCGGAGTTTCCGCATTAGGTGATTGGAAGTCCGTACCGTTGTCGTCCTCGTCAGCGTTGTTGGTGCCGCGAAACAGCGGCGAGTGAGGCGGGGTGCTGTCGATCTGATCACGTTGGTCCGGAGGCAGCTCCGGAAGATTCTTGAAGGCGCGAGACGAGATTGACGGTGTCTTGGTGGCGTTGGCTTTATTGGTCTTGCGAAGGGGAGCGCCCGGGCGCTGGGGAGCCACGGGAAGCGTCCCCAGCGAGCGTATCTGCCAGGTTATCAGCATCAGTTAAACAATCTCACATGCAGGTACACACCGAAGTCGCGAAATTGGGGTTGTGATCGTCCTCGAAATCATTGTCCTCGCTTTCGTAATCGTCATCGGCAGGGCGCTCGTTCGTATCTATCAAGTAAATGAGGGCGAAGAAGCGACGAGGGCAAGACAGAACATGTACCTTGGACTTGCGCCGCTGCTTTATTGGTCTTTTTCCTGAGCCGATGAATCTCTTTCGTAGCCTCCGCAAGACGTCTCTCGGCGGCCGCCAGATTCTCTTTTTCTGCACGAAGAGTTGATAAGAGAGGTTAGGAACGAGGAGGAGATATAATCATGCCGATGTTTGCTTGCTTCTCTGAAGGCTTGCGACTAGAAGGATTCCGTGTACGCTCCGGGAAGGTCGCATTGGCCGAGACATCGTCGCGAGAGGCACGAGGCTTCTTTGACGGGGCAGGGGCGCACTGCTCGTCATCAGAGTCGGCGTCGGAGTCTACAAAGCGAGGAGGAGCCATGATAGGAGAGAGAGAGAGAGAGAACGAGCTCAGTCAACAAACATACGCGCACCATGACAACAAACATGCGCGCGCATGATCACGTTGCTCTGCACTTGCCCGGGGTGCATCGGCGTCGGCTCCGATAAAAAATTGGAAATTCAGATAACTCTGTCTCACTCCCTTCAGCGACGTAATGGAAAGCTTTACCTGCCCCTACTGCAATGTGATCCGCCCAACAATGCAGGTCCTGCGTTCACACCTCGAACAGAACAGGCTTTGTCGAGAAAGCAAATACAATGCGTACGTGGCGGCCGAGTCGGATGACGATGACTCAGGCGACAGTGATGACGGCCGCGAGGGCACAGATGCTGGCGATGTCGGCAGGGATGCCGACATCGCCATCATCCCTGCGCCAACTGCTGAAGAGGAAGTCATTAATTTCTCGGATGACGAGGATGGCCCAGAAATGTCCGCCGATCCTCCACGGACTGACGACTCACCGGTCGGGTCACCTTTGCCTGCCGAACCTGAAGCAGGGTCAAGTCGTCCTCGGAAGCGGCCACCTCCGACTGTAGAGGAGGTTGAGGATGAGGACGAGCGATATGTAGACGATTTTCCGGCAGATATGAAGGCAGGCAAAATATGGGGACAGCGCGAGACTTACTTCGAGACGTTGCGGAACGAACACAAGTCCGCGGGGAACCCACCTTGGTATCCCTTCGAAAGCGAGGAGGAGTGGGAGCTTGCCCGCTGGCTAATGACCTCGGGGCTCAGTCAGAAAAAGACGGATGAATATTTAAAGCTAAAGACCGTGCGTACCATATCCGCAATTATCATGTTTAATCCTCTTAGCCCTTCGTTCCAGGTGCGCAACAGAATCAAACCCTCCTTCGCGAATAACCGAGCTTTCTTACAATTCATTGATGAGCTCCCTGCCGGGCCGCAGTGGTATTGCCACGCTTTCGAGCTTGAGGGTGACGAGCTCGACGCAGAGCAGCAACCAAAGAAGGAGACCGTCGAGATGTGGTACAGGGACCCTCTCGAGTGCGTGAAAGAACTTCTCGGAAACCCTTCTTTTGCCGGGAAGCAAGGATACAAACCCATCCGTGTGTTCAGGAGATTGAAGGATGGGGTATATTCAAACCAAGAGTTTTCGGAGATGTGGACTGCTGAGTGGTGGTGGAATATACAGGTCAGCGCAAAAATGACAGCTATAATTGTTCGGAGTAGACTGACAATCGAGGTTTTAGAAATTGCTTCCCCCGGGGTCAACGCTCGCACCTATCATTATATCGACCGACAAGACCCAGCTAACTCGTTTCAGTGGGGATAAACAGGCTTGGCCAGTGTATCTTACCATCGGCAACATCGACAAAGAGACGCGACGGAGCCCATCGTTCCGAGCCACCATTCTCATTGGCTACATCCCTGTCACAAAGCTTGAGGTCTTTTCGAAGACCAAGCGTGCCACGGTCTCTCACCAGCTCTTCCACGACTGCATGCGAGTCATTCTTGAGCCTCTCCGTGCGGTGGGAAACAACGGCGTCGAGATGGTTTGTGCTGACGGCTTCGTGCGAAAGATGTTCCCAATCCTGGCCGCTTACATAGCGGACTATCCGGAGCAATGCCTCGTTGCGTGCTGCCGAGAGAACTCTTGTCCTCGGTGCCTCGTTAAACCCAAGGATCGAGGTTTGCCCGTCAATTCGACCTTACGCGATCCGGGCGAAACTCTGCGGGTCATCATTGACCAATCACAAAATAAATTCCCCGTACAATTCGTTGATCAGAACCTGCGACCCATTAATCCATTCTGGGCCGACTTCCCTCATTGCGACATATTCTCTTGCTTTACACCCGACCTCCTTCACGAGCTTCATAATGGCGTATTTGGAGATCACATTGTCAAATGGTCTACCAAAGCGATTACCGGCGAGGACGGTGAAGTAGATCAGCGGTTCCGTGCCATGACTCCTCATCCGAGCCTTCGCCACTTCGCAAAGGGCATTTCACTGACGTCTCAGTGGACCGGAAACGAGCGCAAAAATATGGAGAAAGTTTTCGTGGGTATTCTGGCTCACGCTACTGACCCTGCTGTCCAACGCGCTGTCGCCGCCATCACCGACTTCATTTATTATGCCCACTTCGAAATTCACTGCGACGAATCTCTGGCCAGACTTGAAGCTGCATGGGCCGCTTTCCTTGAAAATAAATCCATCTTCGTCGAGCTGGAAATCCGCAAGCATTTTGATATCAATAAACTTCACAAACTCAAACACTATGTTGACTCGATTCGTTCGCGCGGTACTGCCGATGGCTTCAACACTGAGAACACCGAGCGTCTCCACATTGATTTTGCCAAAGCCGGGTACAGGGCAACCAATAAGGTCCGCTACACACGCCAAATGACTGTCTGGCTCAAACGCCAGGAAGCTGTCTACAAGTTCGGCACCTACCTCCAATGGGCAGTACCCGGCTATCTTGCTGATCCTAGCTCTGCGTCCGCGGACGATGAGGCTGATGACCCCGAGGGCGAGCCCATAGCCACTTCTCCATCCCAACCGCCAAATGATCCAGACTCGGACGATGAGGGGGAACTCGTTGCTTCTCCTTCTTATCGCATTGCAAAAAACCCGCCGTTCCCTCGTGTCCCTGTCACTACTCTGGTGTCGGAATTCCATGCACCCGACTTCTTGATCAGACTCGAAGACTTCTTGAAGTCTCAGTCGATAGATCCTCCCATCCCACCCGACGAAAACTCCACTTTCCCTGTTTATAAACGCGTCTCGATCCCCCTTCCTCAAATTGACGAGGTGTCCTCGCATGTTGTTGCCGACACGATCCGAGCTGTCAAGGGGGAAGCGATGCAATTGACGGCCAAAGGCGTCAAGCCAGAAAAGGAAGGTCAATTTGATACAGTTCTCGTACACAAAAATCCGCCAGGCAATGATCTTTGTCCAACCGAAGGTGATTATCTTTAATCCTACTTCTTTACCTTGAAATGACTGGCGGACAGGTCTCTCGGTTGCACGTATCCGGGTCATTTTTCGTTTACCCGAGAACTATGGCTCATATCCACATCCGTTGGCATATGTGGACTGGTACAAGCCACTCAAAAACCCTGTCCCCAACATCCGAATGCACGAGGTTTCCCTTTCCTCGCGCAATCACCGGCAAAACTCTTCAATTATACCCTTAACCCAGGTCCTCCGCTCTTGCCATCTTATACCCGCCTTTGGAAAATCTGTTGATCCTACATGGACTTCAGATCGTGTCCTGGACCAGTGTAAATCCTTTTATCTCAATCCCTATCTTCGACATCACGACTTTTATCTTTTCCGCTACCTTGTTGATTTGTATGATTCCAGAAGGGCCGAGGAGCAGCGCAGAGTGCGTAGGAAACAGTTTGGGCGTGCTGGGGGGTAGTATATAAACCGACTTTTATCCATTATTTTATTGTTGACCCTTACAAACATGCACCAATATTCCCTCTTTTTCGTAGATCGACTAACAAATGACACTAATCGCGAGTAATCCATTGTAAATGCTGGGACCAAGTTACAGAGTGCTACGTACCCCTCAGCACGAAACTACCGAGGCTACGAACCTGCCTGCTAAGGTTACCAGGGCTACTAGGGCTACGGAACCGGCGGGCGCGGACTACCGGAGCTAACGACATGCTACCAAGAACTGCGCTGAGGCTACCAAAGCTACCAGACGGTCGTATCCTTGGCATGGAGCTACGCAGGAAAAATGTGTTTGCTGATGAGCAGATGCAGGCGCGGATCCCTCCGCCCTCGGGTCTTAATCCTCCTGTTAAGTACCTCGTTTTGCCTTCGTGTTTCCGAGGAGTGGATGCGGGGTAAAATGCATCTATCCAGATACTCAAGGGCGTCGAATCAGGTCGATTAGGCAGTATCACACGCTGATGCGAGTTGATATACCCACCAGAGATTTAATGGTTCATTGAAGTTCACTCATCGAGACCTCCATGATGGTCCATGGAAATAATGCCAGAAGCCGTTTGAATACAAACGAACGAAGATCAACTTCATTAGAAAAGTTAGGCGTGCAGACGGATGCATGGTCTGAGCCCGAGTCGAACGGGTGCTCCATCGATTTATCTCCTTCTGAGTCGTGCCCAGTCCTGGTCCGCGGTCAATCTTTATGTCCGCCCCACCATCCGCCCACTCCGGGCTGCCACCCGCCGTTGCCTCCGCGCCCGACGCGCCGGCCGCCTCGCCCGCGCCGATCCCCCTCCCCACCGACCTTACGTACTCCTCCGCTTTCTTGGATAAATACAAGACCATGCAGACCTGCCCAGGTTGTCCCAACGAAGCGAGAACCGGAGCCGCGATTGTGCGCAAAAACGACACCTCAGGCAAAAAATTCGGAGATGGTAAGGTGTCGCGGGTGATGCCCGAAATCTTGAACGAAGTGTACTGAAGTGGATTCTGATTCCCGATCCAGGTTTTGAGGGGCAAGAGATAATTTCGCACGATTGTGATTCGACTACGCTGTGAAGGGTAAGTGGAAACGCGGACGAACGCATCAGAATGACACGGACGCAATCCCCCAAAGAAATGTGCCTGTAATTTGCATCGGGAACCGCAAGGAAGTGGGGAAACTGTGATGCCAAGGGGCGAAAGGATGGAGACGAACAGTCGTGACAAGAGACGCAATGTGCTAGATCCTACGACAGATACAGAACCGCGTTGAGGCAAAGGTCGATGAGAGGAAAATAACAGGAACTTGTGCGCCGGGTCAGATCAAATCCGATGAGATGTACACATCTCTGAAGAGAGGTACACATATGTACGGACATCTGTGGGTCAGACCTAGAGACTTGTGGAAATCGGCAATCTGCATAACGACCAAGCGGACGACGAGACGAGGGGATATTTGCGCGAACGGAAGAAATGGGTACACGAATGTATGACGAGGGGGAAAGCCTCCGCCGCGATCAAAGAGATCGCACGCATCGCGCAGTGCGGTGGAACACCGACCAACGGATGGAACAGGATCAGCGTCCAGGACGTACTGGGGTAGTACGGTATAGACTGGTGACTTAGATACAAGAACTGGGGGATTGACGCGTCCACGCGGAGAGCACCGGGACACAGAGTTATCGCAGGCCCCTGGAAGCTCCACCAAAGGATTGTCCGGCTTTTCGAGGGCAAAAAATTTACGATTACCTTGTCCGAGAAGTGACTTTTTCAGGTGATGATTCGACGAGCCCTGTCTGAAAAGTGTCATCGCGCCAGATCTGCATGGAGGGCACGGTAGTCTCTCTTACAGACTCCCTCTCTCGTGAAGGGCACGGCGGGTAGGGCGCGGGGCGGGCAGCCAGGATAGTCGTTTGAGGGCTAGAAGGATGGCGGGGACGACTGGCGACGTACGTCTGACGGGGAGGCAAGAGAGATCAGTGGCAGTGCCTTGGTATTCACGTCCCTCTCTTTTTTGCTCTCTTTCTCTTCCACGACGATCTCGTTCGTCTAGTTGCTTGCCGTCCCACCGTATCACGGCCACCACAAATCGGTTTGACTCTTGAAGGCTACAACCACCAAGCTCTGTTAGAATCTGCTACTAAACGCGTGCATCTCAGTGGATACCGCACCGCGATAATCTGGTCACTCGTCGTACGAGTCCGTGAAAGTCAAGCAGGGCGCGCAGGACACGTTCACCTTGGAGAAGAGGATCTCCGCATACCGACTTGCACTATTTTACGCCTCGTACTATTGGCTTCCTCGCCCGCACCTATCTGCGGCGACCTCGCTCGGGGATGCTGATTTTGCGCTATCTGTGGGAACGGTGCTCATTCTTTGTTATTTCTCGGCAACTAATCAACGCTAAGCGATCCGCACGCCGTCGATACTTCTTTCCCTGGCGCTATCGATTTTACTGCTGACACGGCATCCGCCACGAGCTCTCTTTTTTCTCCGAGAACCCACGTCTGGAGGCAAAACGTGAGAACAAGTTTCTCTCAGACTCATCGCTGGACGATATTCCGTGACCCTGACGTCCCAGCCTTGACCTGGCGGAGGGCCTGAGCAGTCGTGCAGGAACCTCGTAGATTCAGTACATGTGCGGTGCGTTCCCGGAATCCATTTCACAACAAATACCTGATTAACGTATTAATTTTAAGCTGTCTGTACCGTTGCCGCTAAGTTTTGTACAGACCGGGGTGGCTGTGTTGGCACAACCACAGCCCCCCCAGACCGCCGGCTATGTGTCGCATCTGGTGATTAAACTAAGAAGGCTATACCATAATCATATGTCATACATAGCCAGAGTCATATTATACGCAGCATGGTCCAGTCTCTGAACACTGTGTTCCTGAAGTTATTCCAGCGTGCCTGAGCTCCTCGCGCCTTCGCCTCGGACCCTAAATTACTATACCTGACGAGCTGTTCGTAATCAGAATGTCTATCGAAAGTAGAATAAGATGTGGTGGTCCTAGAAACTAATTGTTATCATGTTGATGAAGAATGCGGCTAGCGGCATCGAATTTGGCGGCGGTAAATCCAGTATGTTGTTCTTCATCCGTGACATGAAGTCCTCGCACAGCAGGTGGAGGTCAGCTTACAACCAGTGCATGCTCAGGGGACTCAATCTCGAATCTGCAGACTCTCAAGGTGGGATCAATAAGTACATCCATACCTCGTGTATCGTGTATTAAGCAAATCGGTGCATACTGATACGAGGGATCTGTATTCTTCACATCGACACGCAAACCAAACACAAGAGTTGGATGGGGGGTCATCTAGGACCCAACACTCAAGCAGTACTGCACTGAAATAGGATCAAAAGGCTGCTCTAAACTAGTTATACGCGGAGGAAGACTCACGAGAGGCAAGTTGAAAGCCGTCGCAACAGCTTGGATGTTCGTGCACTGCGAATAGTCATCAATTAGAAACTCGGAATAATTGAGTGCAGCAGGATTGCGAGAGGCTCACCTCGAACGGCGAAGCTACAGTGCTGCACTGCAATGCCAATGACGAGTATTGAGGTCAAATCCAATCATCTGAAATGCGACCCAAATGACTTACAAGAGGCAAGTCTTCGTCGGGATCGTTTCCGCTAAATGCAGCAGCGGATTGGTCGGTGTTCGTGCACTGCGTTGAACGGTTTCGATTGGTGAGTTTGGACTGATGAAGGTCGAGGACGAGAAGGACGTACAGGGGTAGTCCCGGTAGTAGCAGCGGCCTGTGTACTAGCAGCGAGTGCGGCAGAAGTAGTGGCTGCAGCGGCAGTCGCGGCCGTCGAGCCCACGGTACTGCACTAAAGGATTGGTGATCAAAACACTTCTCTCATTTGAATATATCGTACGGAGAACTCACGAGCGGCAAGTTGAAATCAGTAGCAACGGCCTGGATGTTCGTGCACTGCAAACATAAGTATATCAATCAGAAACGTGGTATAATTGAGGTGTAGCAGGATTATGGGGCACTCACTTCGAACGGAGACGCCACGGTGCTGCACTTTAACGTCGGAAGTCAGAATCGACTACAATGCTATGCGACCCAAACGACTAACGAGTGGCAAGTCCTCATCGGGGTCATTTCCGCCAAAGGCGGCCGCGGATTGGTCGGTATTCGTGCACTGCAGTGAGTTTAATAATGGTAGCACTATTCATGTAGATCGAGAAGGACTCACAGGGGTACTGCCCGTGGAGTCAGCGGCTTGTGTAGCAGCCGTGGTAGCCGTTGCAGGCGCCGAATTCACAGTACTGCACTGCGATCGAATGCTCAAAAGCCCACTCATCCGTTTACAACCAGGGGAGAACTCACGAGCGCTACGTTGAAATCAGTAGCAACAGCTTGGATGTTGGTGCACTGAGGTTTATTTAGAATGGAAAGACAATTCGTCGTCGAAAAGTCGCAGGCTTACGGGGAGCGGATCCGCAACAGTGCTGCACTACAATGCCGATGGGTTAAGTCAGAATCAACTGCACCACCACCTAACCTGGAAAGAAGGACTTACTTGAGGCAAGTCCTCATCGGGATCGTTTCCGCTGAACGCAGCGGCGGATTGATCGAAGTTCGTGCACTACGTTGATCACAGTGAGTTGAAAGTTGTGTATCTAGGATGAGAAGGCCTCACGGGGGTACCGCCGGTCGAAGCGGCGGCAGCCTGTGTACCAGTACCCGGGGCGGCGGCGGCAGTACCCTGGCGACGGAATTTGTGTGCCTACATAGGAGACGACATGGTCAAAATCCCTCGAGTTGAATGACAACAGGAGAGAGCTTACCACCAATGACAAATCGGGGGCAATGGGAGCGGCGATGGCAGTTCCGGCGAGGGAAGTGATGAAAGACAATATGGCGAGGTGCTTGAAGTGCATCGTAATTGAACGTCGATAGTGCGCAGCACTTGAAAGAGGGACCAGAAAGGGCTAACTGAAGAGGAAAAAACAAACACCCGCGGGTCAATTGTGACTGCTAGAAGAAAAGAGAACAGAAACAAGAGAACGATGAAACTATAACTGTCCGACCGCTTTTATGCCCTGAGCAGAACGTTTGTGTGATTCGAATGATGAACCGATCAAAGCCTCGGATGTCGCGAACAAGGACGTTGGGAGGTGCAAGAAGACAAGCGTAGTAGTTCCCGATCACCTGTTAAGCATTTCAGCTTCTAGTCCAACAAAGCATCATGTTCGTTGGCCTCTTGGCAGGTAGATCTTGTTCGGGTCAGATTCTGCAGGGAACGCCCACAATGGGATCTCCCGGATGATGTGCCCATTGAGTTGTCAGGTTACTGCCGAGTCGGAGGAGGAAGGACTTGGTTGTTTCTGTATCGCCTTGGTTGTTTCTGTCGCGATACCCGCTCAATGGACAGGTGTCCATGGAGAAGGGTCGGACCACAATCGCCCTCGAGATGTTGGTTGGAGAGACGGCGCATAGCCTTCGGATAATGCAATCAACCATCGAAGACCTTTTGCTTCCGAACCCCAACAACGATAGGCGGGCAACAGGCCCCCGGTCACTACCTTAGAGGTCGGTCCAACCAAAGAAAATCCTGGATTTACCCTACGAATTTTGGCCTCCGCCGATTTTTTCGTCCCAGGCCCAAATTTTGGCTCATGGTTCGTTCGCCTTCTGACCTGCTGGGTCTTCCAGTATACCTCTCACGTGGGTGCTTTTGCAGAACGGAGCGACGTGACTTGTAGCGTGGTCACATCTGGAAAACGGTTTTTGTGTGGTAGCACGCAACCCACGTGGTAGACGCTTCGGATCTCAATAGACCCTGATAGGATCAAAAAAGTCAGTACAGTACTTGCTCGTACCTCGCATGTTAAAGTCTGTTGGTTACCGCGCTTGATACCCGGCGGCCTGCATTATTATGTAAGCCTTCCTTTTCGGGAGATCACGTGCCGGGCCCATCAACGCGACTTGGATGCGTTGTAGAGGATGCTGAGGCCTTTTCACACATGAAGGTTTAATAGAGTTTTTTTAATTTCCTGATGAGACCCCCTAAATTTTTCTGGGGAAATCTCAGACCAGGAAAATCTTCCCTAAATATTTGCGTGTAAAATCTGTGCTTCTTGCCAAATAGCACCCGGTTGTCTCTTACATGGGCGGAAAATTCTACACCATACTTTCTGCGAGGTTTTTGTACAGTTGGGGACAATCAAAACCCGCCTATTTGGGACGCGTGGGAAAGTCGAATGCTAGGGGCGGGGAATGCCGTTGGGAAACCTATGAAATAGTTTCTATGTGAATCAAGGCCCAAATGAAGAGATTGGCACGAGCAAAATTTGTCAAATCGATGATTTCTCCAAAACCGACCCCAAAATATTGAGAAAAGCCAAAAAGAAATCGCAAAAATAAAGTAAAAATCACCAATCAATTCCTTTTGGTGAGCTTGTCATGATCCCGGCAAAAGCAAACAATTCTATCGAGCTGTTCCTTCGGAAAAAAATGATTTGATGTGTCAATTATTTGATCTGAAAACAGCGTAAAAATGCATTTGTATCTCAGGTACAGCTTCTATTGGCTGCTAAATGGTTCTAATGTACAGATATGTGACTTGGGAGAGATATGTTCGTCAAAGTACCCCCCACAGGGCCAAAAGGGGTACACACAATTCCGTTCAATCGGCCCAAAATATTGAGAAAAACAACGGCTCGTGGGAAAATTTTCGGAGGTATGTTTTTGGACTCCTTTTCGTCCTCCGGATCTGAATCTAGTGTCAGATTTCTACAAAAATGAACGGTTCACATGCTATTAAATAAGCGGTGTTTGATTGTCCCCAACTGTATGCTCTACTGTTTGGTAATGTGGCCTACTGAGAAGGGGGGACGGGAAACACGTTTCGACGCATCTGGACAATCAGGAGATTCCATAATAACAGAGGCCGCCGGGTACCCTAAAAGCGGCCCGGAGGCAGCTGATTTACCCTATCACTCACAAACTTTCCCGTTCCTAAGCGAGTGATGAAGGTGAGCTACAGTCAAACCCCTCAAGACCCATACCCCACGGTGGAAGTGCCAAGGTATGGGTCTTGAGGGGGTATGGGTCAATAGAATTTTTCAAGAAAAAACAATTTTTTGCGACTATACAAAATGTACGCCATATGTAACAATATCTACGTGGTTCTAGTAAAGAAATCAGTGATTGAAGTATCCGACATGGCATTTGTGGCCTCGAGCTGCGTCTCGCGGGCGGCCAAAAGTAGCGAGGAGCTCGTCAAGCTTGCACGCATATGTATCACTGAGTGTGGTCACAAAGCTCTGCGGTGTCACAGCCATGCTCAGGGCCTCACGGCGGGTGGGGCGAGTCGTGGGCTCCGTATCGTCATCAATGTTGTTCAGTCAAGTGTCTTCAGCCTCATTGAGGACCTCATCGTGCTGGAGGCGGTCCTCGAGGGCGGTCCTGCATTTTCTGACATGTTTTTCAAGGGCGGCAAAGCCTTTTTTGAGGAGCGTGATGCCTCCTTCCATGATTTTCTGTATGCTTCGGGCGCAAAAATGAAATTTATAGTGTGTCCGATCATCACGGAATTTCCTTTTTTAGTAATAGTATGGGTCTCCGCCCCCGGAAATCCAGTGTTGGCCTTAAGGTTAATCCCATCAAGGGTTAATAAGGCCTTAACCTAACCCTTAACGAGTAGCCCGGGAGGCCTTTAAGGCTTAACCTTCCGGGCCGGCAGACCCCGAAATGCCTGAGCTCTGATGAATTTCAATTTTATGGGCCTGGAAGAGTATCTAGCTGCAACGGTAAGAATGAGAAAGAGGAGGCACTCTCGGGTTCGAAAATTCTTGTGTCCTGGATGACCAGAACTCATTTTTTGAGGTTCACAGGAACGAGACACTGACCTGGGCAGGACATGGAAATGCCAAGCCTATGGGTAAATTTATATTGGGCCACATTGAACCTTGTTATATCAGTCTATGGTTCAGACTTGCAATGGTATACAGTTCTCTGTGGCCCGTGGTAGTGAACTAAGCGTAGGAAACTATTTCCCAAAAAGGGAATTAAGGCCTTAAGGCCGCCCTTAAGATTAACCCTTAATGACCTGGAGGGCCCTGGATTAACCCTTAATGGCCAACACTGCGGAAATCACCATGGATCATGGGTCTCTACAAATGTATGAGTTTCGCCCGCCCACCACCATGGTTACATGAAATATCTATGGGTCTCAAGGGGTTATGGGTTTTGAGGCGCATGGGTCTTGCTGTATATTCCCAAGGGGGTCCAGGCCGGTCAGGCCGGCATATAGGGCAGGGAGGGAGGGTCGGTCACCAGGCCGAAAATAATTTATAGGGTGCTCTCACAAAATGGTCCAGAATTGGCTTTGAGTCCATTCAGGGACTGATGTTGCGCAGCTGGAGAGGCTCCATCCCGAGCTCTTCGAGCGGATACAGGTATTGGCCGGGCTGGAACAGGGGGAGACGTATAGCTGGTGAGCCATATGGTTTATATGTATTATGCAATTCGCTATCTTGGCCGATAATAAAGTACTATTTTCGTAATCTACTGGGTTTTCGTTACGGCTGTTTCCGAAATCCTTGAGACAAATATTAATCTTGGACAAATCGTTTTTTTTTTTCGCCCAACACAACTTTTGATGGAGTGATAAGGATTACCTGTTCAGTGTTTTGGATTAGCTACAGCATCAGTCCCAAACGTGATCTCATACCATGAATGTGAGTCTATACCACCTTCGTCACTTCGGCTAGATTTGAGCAAGTTCGTCACCTCATATAAATTCAACAAATTTAGGGATTGTTCGTCACTTGAGAATCCAAGCTGTGAATGTTCGTCAGTTCACATTCCCCGCTGTGAAAATCCGTCAGCTCAACATTTCTGTTATACGAAGCATGTGGTTGTTCCATGCCACTGCTGTCACCCACCTGCTTTGTCCCATATTCCTTCGACTAACCGCTACACCCTCCGCCACGCTGATATTCTTCAAAACATCGGGGTCAAAAATCAGGCGCTCGAGACTCCAGTCTGAAGTCAAGCTCTCAGCATCATCTTGCGTGTCACTAAATATCCTTGCGCAGGGCCCACCGATCCATTCGAAATCGCGACCTTTATTGAGGACGACACATCAGGTATGAATTTTGCTTTCCCTCTGCTGCCCCCAGGTCCAGAAATTGTCGCCGCCACTGGGTCTTCAACGTTAATGGAGTCCCAGGCACCAATATGAGTTCAGCAACCTCGGAAACAACTCTCAAGGTTGGCTCACTGAAAGGGTGGGGTGTACAGCATGATGGAGTATCAATCAGCGCTGTCATTGGGCTCAAGATCACTGCTCGCCAACTCGGATAAATAGATTATGGTTGAATTCTTTGGGACTTTTTAGAGTTACTTACTGCAGGCATACACTGGGGGCAGTGATCGGGGCACTTGACATCCAAGTGCAATGCATGCATGTGCCCGGCATGTCTGTGTGACATGCAACAAAGACCTTTGTAATCTTCATATCTCATATTAAAAAAGTAGAACTAAGTGTTTAATTAAATATAACACCCGTTCCCCACTCCTCCCACACATGTCACTGTGTGAGGTCGGGGTTGGGCGGGACCTCGGTGTGCGTGGTGGGAGCAGGACACAAGTATTGTATGTAATTAAACACTGAGTTGTACTTTGTTGATACAAGATGTAAATACTACAAAGACCTTTGTGGCGTGTTAGAAAGGCCTTTGTCAAATGTCACATGGACATGCCAACGACACGCATGCATTGCACTTGGGTTTCAAGTGCCCCGGTCACTGCCCCCAGTGATAGATATGTACCTTATTAATTCGTATGTAGAGTAACTAGCCTATCATTTATCACCTACCCGCAATGATACAATCTAGTCCTTGCATCCAGAAAATCAACTTACGACCGAAATCTCGGGTGGTGTTTCAATGTTCAATCAAACTGGCGGAGGGATGGCTCACAGGTTGGTGAATATAATGGTCGTCATTTCAACGCCCAGTTTGTGGCCAGAAGTACGACCTTCAAGGTGGATCCATAATTTGGAGGTCAAAAGCACGAATGAGGAGAATGATCAAAGACGAAGTCGACGATCCCAAAGACAGCGAGTTCCAGATTATCAGGAAATCCAGGTGTTATTTTTCGTGGGCCAGCACTTCATGCCGGAATACTGTTGTGTCTGTGCCGCGTCTGCGAGCGGAGCAAAGACAATCGAGGCGGAAGTGTGTCGGTAACTGCTCGAAAAACCATCGGTCCTCAGTGAGTCGTGCCACTAATATACATCGTAGTCTCGAGGTTTTTGCAGTAGAATAAACCGCTTGAGGACGATGCAATGGGACAGGGCGAGGGACACAAGGTGAGAGAGTGAGAGCGGAAGGGAGGGCTAAATCAAACTAAGTTGGACAGATGGGAAAGCTTCGTTGTTTTCGGGTTTTATACGACTGAGTATAACGGGGAGAATGAAAAAATACTACAGAAAGATTAATGCGATAACTCAGAAAAGGTATTGACCAGATGAGCATAAGGTTGAAACCAAAGCCAATGGCCGAGATGGCCGAAATAAATTAACAATGTCGGTGAATGAATAATCACCCCGGAAAGTAAAAGAATAAGGACATGCATGGGGTCAATCTTGCTGCGCAGTATAATAGACTCATCTATTTCCCTTCTCTTCACTTTCACGGGCTTACAATTACTTTTGATCCCGCCTCATTGAGGTAATGTTGCATGCAGACCCCTTCCGCAGTCAACATTGACTCTGCAGATTAAATACATCTCATCACACAACCTGAGATCCTTTTGTGGTTGCCTCGCTTTCGGATCCGGACGTGTCGTCTTCGCTTGCCATCAATGTATGTAGAAAGAATCAAGTTGGAGACATTTGGAGGACGCCGAACATGCTTCAACGTGTCACGGCGTGACGTAAATGGTGAATTCACGAAGATTCTCAGCAAGGAAGTGAACTGACGAAGATTCAGAGCCAGGACTCCCAAGTGACGAAGACCCACAGCTGGGAGTACGAAGAATAGCTCCAACATGCTAAATTTACACTGGGTGACGAACTTCCTCAAAATTAGCCGGACTGACGAAGTGACGAAGGTGGCGCGGACTCCATGAATGTTCACCAGACAAGAGGCAGCACAATTAAGAGCCTTCAATGACTTTGGTGAAGGCTGCACATGATGGGTGCCCAAGGATTTATATCATATATGTGGATGAGGGCTAAGCGACGGCAATCTCGGCCGGTTTGCCAAAACCGCAATCCATATTACTCCATCAGGAATTGCCCGCGCAAAAAAAATAATCAGTTTGTCTCAAGGATTTCGGAAACAGCTGTAATGATTCGAAGAGAGATTACTCGGGTTCTGCAAGTGAAACTTTCAATGGCAAATAAATACCCTTCTCAACCTCCGCCTCAACTACCGGTACAACAACCAGACAAATATCTCGACGGACCTGCTCGGCACTGTCCGTCATGGAGAATTCGAAGTTCTCCACCAATTCAACCAGAAAGGCTTGCATCTCGGCGACGCTGTTGGGAAAGTCAGCGGCCAGGTCATGGGGTAGAGATTGTCCGATTCTCACGCAAATCGCCAGCCAATGCAAGCGCGGACACCGGAACCAAACGTCAACCTTGGAAACCCATCATTTGCAAGTGCCTGGGACAGTGAGAGAACTTACAGGTTTGCGTATACGCCAGTGGTCGGGATAACTTTAGCAGTGTCCTGCAGCCATCTATCGGGGTTGAATATCCCTGCATCTTCCCCCCAGATGCTCGGGTCTCTGTTGTGTCTTGGTGAACACGAGGACAGTTGAGCAATATGCATGCACTCACTGGTGATAACCAATTACAGATGTTGTAAATTTCAAGCCTCGAGGAACGTGTAATTCAGTGATCCGTTTTCCGGACAGTGTCGTCAGAGGTTCTCGAAGAGGGAATGCGTCATCTTTCGAGGTTTCACGGTGGATGTGATGCGCCACCGGGTTCATACGCAAATTTTCCTAGGGGCGTCGAGAACAGATTTATGACTCCTGCTGTTGATCCCCGAACCTTCAAGACAGCCAGTAGGTATGGCATATTGTCGTAGTCTGAAAATGTAAACTCGGACCCTCCGCGTGAAATAATATCCGCTCGATGGGCGCGAATCTCTTGTCGGAGATGAGTTTGGACGGAAGGGTTGCGAGCTAGCTCCAAAAATGCCCAACTTAGAGTATTGCTCGTGGTTTCGTATCCGGCCAGCAAATTAGTCCTACGGAACCATGAGAGTTGCACGAGGTGAATGAAGATATCTTCACCTCATATGCGAGTACATCTCGTCGGCGTTGAGGTGTAGCCTTGAGTCGAGATTATGGTTGGCCTCGACTAAGATCAAAATTCAACCAAGATTTTACATCCATGAAGTTGAAATTCACGGACCTAGGAGACTCATGATATCGCGTTTGCCCTTTGCGGTATCTAGGGCTTTGGTCTTCTCCGCCACTAGATCCTGAGCTATCTTGTTTGCGAGTTCGGTAACCTTCCGAGCCTCGACCACTGCAGAAGATCGACCGTGATCTTGAATAAATCCCAGCACAGACATCGGTATATAAGATGCAATTCCCTGGAAAAATATACGTCCTTTGGAGGGATGACCGTGTGTAAGCTGCCTGGTTCTGACGTTAATGCGGTCAGGTCCAGAAATGAAGCCAACACACAAAATATTATTGTATGCCGAGGCCAACGGATTACGCGAGTCATTCAGGGCCCCGAAATCGTAATCGAACCCAGCTGGAGAGGTGAACATGTAAGAGTCATATTCCCGCAGTGTTTGATTGGATACAACCTATTCCTATCGCGTCCAGCGTTGCCCTTCCAAGCCAATTGGGAAAATCGATGACGACGGACGGTTCTTGGTTCCCGTTAATCAATTCGATCCACTTTGCGGTCAACTGCGGCCGAATGTATAGATTAATAACAGGGAAAAAGCCCAAACGTACCTGCGCGGCACACTTGTTGTAAATCGGTATTAGTGCTTTTATTTCTGGTGCCCCGAACGCGGGCCCCGCCACTTTTCGTTGCCGCCTATGTGTGTCACCTGCAGGCATGGATGACTCGAACATTCATCGGTAACTGAATGGGTCCGGCACGATACCTTCTGCCCAAATCAACCCCCGACCCGTCAACAACCTCGACAGCTCGCGACGGAATGGCTGCTTGATGATTCCATACCCAGAGACGTTGAAAATATAGTGCAGTGCTTTGGGATCGGATATCAGAAGCCTGTCCTCCTGCATGAATGGATCAACGGGGTTGGGAGAAGGAAAATCTGGACGGATGCGTACGCCGAGGCAGCCCTTAATTCTCACCACCCCGCCGTACTTCGCCTTCCACTGGAGATCTAAGACGCCTGCAGGGTGTATGGCAAGATCATATAGGTGGCCTGCATAAAATAAGGTGGGGACCATCTATTGTATGTTCGGGCATACCCAAGATGTAAGAATTCGATCTCGGGCCAGGGATGTCCTTCACAGAGTAGTGTTTTCGTCGTTGAACGGCCTTGAGAACACACAGTGAGACGATCAGGACTGCTACAGATTGAAGCAAAGCCATGAGATGCAAGGGCTAGAAGCTGATGCAATTCAACCATCTATGGCAGTCATTGGGCGGCTACAAGCGGTCTGATCCAGTGATAGATTCGGAGATTTCAGCGCCTCGGCGGGGATAATCTATGCGTTTGCCACCCGTGGAGGTCGGCTTAGTGCACAAAGATCATCAGATCCCGTGGCACCTGTAAGACGGTGGCATCTAGCTTGGTGGCGTATAATGCGACGTATATCACTCGGGTGAGGCCGCACTGGAACCATATTATGGACTCAAGACTCGCCTTAAAATGAGGAATAGATAACCGCTGAGGGATCTCGTTTCCAAGGAGCGAGCCAAGTAGCGAGATACTGGAGCAGTAGGAAAACGTCCAGGAGTGTCGACAAAGCTGTCTCGGTAACCAGACGTGCTGGTGAGGGTTCCGGACCGTGTGATCCGTGATTGACAATCGGAGTTTCAATCTGAGAACTCACTGGTGACTGCGGCCTCGCGCAGTCCAAGAACTGGTGGAAGAATAACGTCAGGTCCAACATACGAGACTCATGATGGAAGGTTGTCCAGCGATTCAAGCGCACGAAATTTGCGAGCCCAGTGAGCGCGCCAGATCCTTGTAAGGCGAGGAAGGCCGTGAGTGACGGTGGGTTTGCCGTGGGTCAGGGGGCGCGGAAACACCAGACTTTTGCCGGACTAGCAGATACTTGGAAACATGTATGTTCAAGCCGCCGTTCAGCAGACCTTTTCTACAGGCTGCTCAGTGCTGCCCAAAGGCTTGGGAAGCTCGTTTCGCGATCGGAACCATGTTCCGAGCATGAATCACGGATGGTCCGAATTAACAGACTTGTCCGATGGGCTTGGCTAAACGGCTTGCCCTGCTTATCGGAGTTTGAATTTGGCTGTGCGGGCTTTGATGGCTTGGGCTTGCGCGGGCTTGGGCTTTTCCTCGCTTACACTAAGCTGTGAGAAATCCATTGATATGGGCTCAGCGATGACCCCGGATCATATACCCTCCCCCTCACGAGCTCAACATCACACCACTTTGCCGCACCACCAAATTTGCCAACCGAAAATGTGACATTCGGGTGTTCAGTGCTCTGCAGTTATACCAACTTGAAATCCATCTATTTCTCCTCATTTGACTTCGAATATACTTGTACATGGATCAAAGCCATTCGAACCTAGCTTTCCCTCGAGATCCGGTTCGTCTAAACGATTCAACCTGGACATGAAAGTGACAACTAAGCCCTCTCCCTTTCATGTACATGGGTGTAGGAGTCCTCCTCTGTGGAACAACGAAAATGAATTGGTACCTTGACTTAATATGAGTGTTTACTACCCCCCATGTGAAACTGCCCGTGTCTGTGCGCTGATGAATAATTTGAACTTGAACACAGACCCACAAGGTGGGTTTGTCAGGACAGTGCTCAAGCATGGGTTTGAATATGGGTTTTCTCCCAGATGTATGAGAATCCGTGATTGGTCTCTAACTTATATCCCAAGTCGTGGCTAATTTGTAAAGTTACAGACTTGCTTTCAAGTTGCCCAAGCCTATCCAAGCCACATTTGAGGACTTTCGGCTTTTAGTCGAGTTTTGCGGATTATTCTGTCTAGCCTGGTCATAGTAAGGATGGAAATTCAAAAAGATATTAAAGGGTCACTGCAGCCGAATTTTCCTGGCAATGTTCGTGGCAAGCCGGACACAAGCCCGTTTGTTCGTTGACAGCACGTGACACAAGCCGCTCTGCTGGGGGTAGGTCTCAATGCTATTATTCCACTCATAACAGTTCATTTAGGTGTTTAAAGTCCATTGGAGTTTATTACTAGCACAGATGGGTGATTTACACAGTTTTAACTGTCCACAACCTGACACAGTAATATATCATGGGAAAAACGCGGCCGCGAGAAGAAGGAAACTAATTTCATGCACATTTTTGAGGGTCAGACAATGGATAGGTACCGATGGACTGTAGTGAGCCCGACAAGCCCGTAGTTTTGAAGTGGTTTGACAATGTTGCCTGATGGTTGTGTCCAGCTTCGACCACATATCATCACATCTGTGAGCAAAACCTCGGGAAAAAATCGCAAGCCAGGAAGTATGTACGTAATGCATACAACGTATACACTCAGACTGATTAAATAGTCCGTGGGGGACGTGAAATATGCGCAAGCCCGTTTCTCGGCTAAGTGAGCAAACGGGCTTGCCAAGCCATCAAACGGGCTTGCAAGCCGATATGCCGGGCTTGGGCTTTGATCGCCACCCAAATCCAAGCCCAAGCCCGAAAAAGCCCGTTTGCGCGGGGGCAAGCCCGTTGGCCAAGCCGAAAATGTCACTCTCTCCGAATTAACGATCTGAATCCACTTTTTCTTCTCCTTTTTTTTCATCCCGCTTGCAGTGGGTGTTGACGTTGAGCGGGTGATCTCCGGTGGGATCAGGCATGAATGATGGATGGCTCTGGTGTAATGGTGGGCATACGGTGGCTGAAGGAAAATAGGAGCGGTACCCCACAGAAGCCGGAACGGGGCGCGAGATTTGGATTGGGGTTTAACAGAGGCCGCGGCAGACGGAATAATCGGGTGTGTATGGTACACCGCGGGACTGCCAATGCAAAGTAGCTCGCGGTCCGGGGTTCGACTCCCGCATCCGATCCTTGCGGCTTTTTCTTTTTTTGGTTGGCTGGACTGTACTGTCCTGCCCAAATTACACCGGCGTTGATTCAATTTAGATATACCTATATCTATATGTAGCGGTGATTGCGTTGAATTTTTTCCGCATCGAGACAAATGCGGCGTCAAATTTAATTTGTGGTTATCAATGGCTTTAAACGCGTCAATGCATTTTACACAGATTCGTGCAAACAACGGACAGCGCGAATTCTAATCGTACCTAAGAATACCTGCTCGGAAATCAAGGATCAGAGGTGAGGTTCCGGGATGAGTGCGTGTGCTCGAGCGTGCTGGAATGCGATAGGGGCTGGCGTCGAGAAACTGAATACATGTACTTGGACCTAAGTTACTTTATTCTCTCGGAAAGAGATGGACTGATATATCAATTTGGGCGCTCATTCAGCGGTGGAGATGTATCGCGTCTCGTCCTCTTTCTATTGGTTTTCTACATCTGTGGAGAACAACTATCTATCTATCTATTAGATTTTATCAATCTTGAATGCATTGGCCTGATCGAGGGTGGTTGCGGCACCACTGCAGTCGCCGGACCTAAGGAAGAAGTCGATCGTTAGAACTTAGTGCACATTGAAGGTCAATAATTCAAACTTCTTACGAGGTGTACAAGGTACGGAAGTTGGGAAGCCCAATACTATTCAAGGTCCATTCCGGTGCAGAGTAGCCCTGGTCACGGAGGAGGTCGACCACAACTTTGAGCCGGTAGCAGGTGTTCGTTTGGAAATTGGTGAGCGTGACACTTGTCGCCCGGACGTTGCAGGCGCACACGTCGTTTGAGACGCTGGCGATGATTGGAATAGATGCGCGCTGTGGATGAAGGTGTCAGTCTGTGCGGGATCGGTGGCGGGGGGATAGCGTGTACCATCTCAGGCTCGGTGTGGTGACCTTCTGCGATGATGGCGCTGTGGGCATCGTCGCCAGAAGCGGCTGAGGCTGCGCCAAAGAGGGAAAGAGCGGACAAGACAAACTTATAGGATAGCATAGTGCTTGATATCTGAAGTGCGGTGAGCTGTGGATGCAGAGTACTTGCAGGACGCTCGTCCTTTTATAGAAACTGGGCTTTGGTGTGGAGCTCGATAGAAGCAGTAGTTCAAAGGAAATGGCGCCATTGGAAGCAGGCCCATAGGGTGCTGTTTATTACTCTGGTTTACATACACGTTTTATTCATCTCTAGAAGTATTTAAATGCCGTTCCTGTGCAAATCGGAGTTCCAACTCACACGGCCATTCTCAGATGGGAGATTGGAAGACTTCCATCCAGGGGTACTGCGGAGAAGGTGATGGATATCTTGGTGCGGATGCCAGCACATTGAATATATGGTGTAAACATGGGGGCATCGCGTCGAGGAAAGGCATTACGCAAGCAAAGAGGATTATTAGCTCACATTGTCCCAATTCAACGAGGGAGGTGGAATTTACGCACTGCAATCTGTTAGTTTCCGGGTACTTATGATGGTATCGAAGTTTGAAGTATCTTTGGGACTGCTATCGATATCATAGCCATTGGCCTTGGAGAGTGTTAGTCAGGCCAGAGGAACAGCCAATGTGGGAAAAGATTCGAACAAAAACAACTCGGGTCCTCAAGGGTCGTTATTAACTGGCTCAGGTTCATGGGGTTCAGAGCTTGAGAAAGAGGCGCGACTGAAGCGGGTAGCTGCAGAGGATTCAGATTTTCGGCCCATGATTCTGAGAGGTCCCGTTGGTTCCGAAGGATTTAGAGGTTCAGGTGGGCGAAGGTCCTCACAGTGGTGTCGAAAGTGACACTCGTTTTTGAAAGCGGGGATTTGCCGCACGGCGCCGCGGTTTGCCGCTGCCTGCCCTCGCTTCCCTCGTTTCCCTCGTTACGGGATCGCGATGCGCGCCCTCCCGAGGATGGGCCATAACCACCGCGCTCACAGAGGACTCATTGGTGAGCCTGAATTAAATGTATTCGAAGCAGCTTCCTTGCCCGAGAATGCAGGACGCGTCGGGGGCGGAATTGGCAATGTGAAGGGATGGCATTGTGTTCCTAAATAAAACGAAGCATCATCGTTCCCCGAAGAAGGGCCGAGGAAAGAAGTCCAAGGCTAAGGCCGCGCAGGTGGCGGCAATGGCTGTGACAGTCGCTGGGGATGTGGTACGTTCGCCATGACTCTGAAAGCCTCCTTCATGAAACATGTCTCGACAAACCAAAGGAAGTGGACTATTAAAGATGTCTATAATGCACTGTTCAAGTATTTCTTTCCCGCGGATTTCAAACTGCGGGTTCGGAAGCGAATACACACCAGCAAAAGTGAAAATTCAGGTCGGCTGAACATGTTGCTGAAAGTAGAAGTTTTGGCTTCAAAAGAAATGAGGTGGAAAATGTACTTGAAAAAAACATATTCAGGAAAGCTTAATAAGTTACCTAAATAAAGGAATTCAG
Organism: Mycena maculata; assembly: GCA_029448575.1. Classification (NCBI taxonomy): domain Eukaryota; kingdom Fungi; phylum Basidiomycota; class Agaricomycetes; order Agaricales; family Mycenaceae; genus Mycena; species Mycena maculata. The sequence goes on from JARJLG010000143.1 coordinate 181,990, forward strand.
CAGCACATTCTGCTGTGCTGAATGTGGTCATTTCGGGAACAAATTTTGAATGTTTGAAAGTGAGACTGAAATCTATTCAATGGGCAACACATTCAACTTGCCTGAGAACAACAATTTTGGTGTTGCCAAAGCTGCAGCCAAAAGCATTGGTTTCGGCTAGACGTTCAGCTATGCTGAAAGAATGAGATTCGACATGGCCAAAATTGCAGCCGAAAACAGTCGTTTCGGGTCAAGCCGAAATGACAGCCGAAACTTGTTGTTTCGGGTGGAGCTGAAAGTGCGGCCGAAAGTATGACTTTCGGGGCAGCTGAAAATCAGCGGCAGTGGGCGGCCGCTCACTGCAGAAGCGGCGGGCTGTGGCAGTGCAGCGGCCGCGCTGCTGGAAGGCCACTGCTTTTCCCCTTATTTTATTTCATTTCCTTTTTTTGGCTCCTCCGGAATATCTTGTCTGTTTTAAAGACATGGCTGTACTCATACAATAAAAAAATTCCAAAGATCCCACTTGATGACTGGTGACACAAATGACCTACGGCTTCTGAGCGGCCGCTGCACTGCCACCGCTGGCCGCTTCTGCACTGAGCGGCCGCCCACTGCCGCTGATTTTCAGCTGCCCCGAAAGTCATACTTTCGGCCGCACTTTCGGCTCCACCCGAAACAACAAGTTTCGGCTGTCATTTCGGCTTGACCCGAAACGACTGTTTTCGGCTGCAATTTCGGCCATGTCGAATCTCATTCTTTCAGCATAGCTGAACGTCTAGCCGAAACCAATGCTTTTGGCTGCAGCTGTGGCAACACCAAAATTGTTGTTCTCAGGCAAGTTGAATGTGTTGCCCATTAAATAGATTTCAGTCTCACTTTCAAACATTCAAAATTTGTTCCCGAAATGACCACATTCAGCACAGCAGAATGTGCTGCTGAATTCCTTTATTTAGGTAACTTATTAAGCTTTCCTGAATATGTTTTCTTCAAGTACATTTTCAACCTCATTTCTTTTGAAGCCCAAACTTCTACTTTCAGCAACATGTTCAGCCGACCTGAATTTTCACTTTCACCGGTGTGATAATGTGTGGGTATCAAGACAAGAGAACGGTTCGCGTCTTTGTGCGGGACATCAAAGCATTGGCAGTAAGGTTCCCGGATGTTATTGAAAGGCATTTGCTTCAGAATATTCTGGGATGGCGCCGAGCAATACATATGACTTAAATCCCTTGAAAGGGGGATGAGCCTCGAAGAATCCAGTCTCGGAAAACTCGACAAAGGGGCGCTGCGCTTCGAGAAGACTGGAAGCCGAAGCCTAAAGGATGTACCTGGGGTTATTTCGTGAATAGAACCTCGGGTAACCAACCTTGGATGCCACAAGAGTCAGATGGTGGCCAGGGTAGGCCGAGCACGCAAGCAACAACTACTGACAGCATGAATGAGCGAGGGTGAGCGCATCGAGACAGGTGTCCAACCATTCAACATAGTTTTGTTTTTCCTTGTCGAGGGAGGGGAAGTCCTAGAAATGGGATGGTGCCTTGACAACGGTGAGTACGGCCTGCGGAGCGGTCGTAATATGAGTCTGGGTTGTTTCCAGAGCGATTTGACTGTGCAGTAACCATATGAAGTTTGATTAAACAATTACTGTCTTGACAGAAAATCTGGTTCAAGCACTGATTTGATTAAACATATACTGGCATGCGCTGGCCTACGGTGAGTGATAGGCTAGTGGTTTATCCTGGACTTGGGGTGTGGGCCGTGGCAGAGCCCGGCAAAACTCGTACTTATTTTTTTATATAGTACAGGACACAGTACTTGCTAACTAACAAGCAGTGTAGTTTTGACAGCAGCAGGGATTGAATCGTACTGGTAACCTGTTGTTGCAGCGTAAAGCAGGACTTGGGCAGGACTGGATGAGTGGATTGTCAAACCACAGGAGGCTGACAAGACCCAGAGATTTTTTTTTCCCCATGAGACCCCTTGCAGCATTAGTGTTCATTAGGGGCAGTCAGAGTTGGAGTGATTTTGGAGGCACTTATGGCCACCAATTATGAACAATTATTGATGTTTAAATTGTAAATTAATCATTGCATAACTGTTGCATAATCACCTCCAGAGCTGATTGTACACAATTCTCAGTGATTCTGCGTATTTTGGATTTATGGTAATCATCCCACGATTAAAATCACTGATAATCATGGTCCATAATGGTGCCCATAATCACTCCAGAATCTTCTACTCTGACTACCCCTATTATTGTACATGATTGGGTAGGGTTGGAACATTTTGAGGTAACAACTCCAATAGGGTCATTCACAGTAGCCCCTTTTCACTCCCTTTTTTCTGCCCTTTTTACATTCCCATTGTTTTTTGCCCTGTTTTTTGTTTTCCCCTTTTCCAGTTTAGCTACGTAAACAAGAGTTAGAAGGGGGAAAATATCATGTCTAAGTGCACGAACCATTGAAAAGCACAAAAAAGGGCAAGCAAAAAGGGAAGAAAAAAGAGCTACTATGAAACCCCCATTGTAACTCCCTTTTCCTTCCCTTTTTCATCTTTTTTTTCCCTCGTAGGACACTGTAGCTTGCACAACAGGTCTACTAATGACTTCCAACATCCACAAGGAAGCCTGTGGTACTCGATTTTGAGCACCAGAAGGTTTTTATGCATAAACTTGAAAAAAAAGGAAAGGAACAGCAAAAGGAAGACAAAAAGAGACTGAGAAAGGAGAGCTGCCAACAAGCCTAATGCTTCAGCATGATAGAAAAAAATGTACGCATCGAGGTTCGATCTCAGGACCTTAGAAGTACGCTCGGCATTAGCCGTGAGCACAGCCACTATATAGTCACAAAAAAAACTAATGGAATGTCTGAGAGGGCCTTCAACACCGCCACTATTTTCCTTCTACTGGAAAAGTAGGACTGATGATTTGAGCAGCTCGCAAAACCCTCATGTAAACTTTTAGAAAAGAACGAGAACTTATTACATAAGTACTCGTAATTGATTGATGGCTGATTGAATGACCGTGCTGGAACAACAGTGTTCCAAGGTTTGAACGCCGTTCAAACCACAGTGGACCAAAAACTTTCCAGGCAGCTGGGTCGAACCTACGTACAACCTTCAATGTTCCACTGCAGGCAGAACGTGACAAACGAACTACACCATGCAACCAATGCAGGGACATCAAATTGTTCACCCCTAATCACAGATAAGGGCACCATTGTTCTCCTATCTCAGAGTCATTCACTTGGGGTGTGGGCCGTGGCATAGCCCGGCAAACCTCGTACTCATTTTTTAAAACCAGTGGTAGAAGGGTTTGGTTGCACTATGTTCTGAGTCAAACTCCACCAGTTTCTCTATTTCATGGCATGTCATTGCAGTGATTTTAGATACAATCCAATCCATGTGCTTCTCATGATCCAATGAACATGTGAGATGAGGTCTGTTATTTTGAAAAGAGATGGTTGAAAAAAAAAGAGTGCACCTACCAGGTTCGAACACACCCTACAACCTGCGGAGTCATTGGCCGAGACACAGCCACAAGTAAGTCACAAAATATGTAACACTCAAACTTCAACACAGCCACCACTGCGTTAAATTCCGGCCGCCGGCAAGCGGCCGAAAACTTTGATTTCGGCCATTTTCCCGGCCATTTCATTTTTTTTTTTTGAAAGTGGCCGGCAAGAGCTCTCGGCCCATTAAACGGCCACTTTGCCGGCCAGCCGTTTGTGATTTCCGACTTAGTCGAAATTGAACAACACCAATCGCAGGCGCCGGCGCTTCGATGTCACTACGTACAATTAATATGCGTCTTTTGCCACGTCTCCCTGAAGCTACTGCAACTGCCATGGCCTCAAGACCCTGCCCATGTGCAGTGTGCAAAGGCCAGATTCCTCAGAAACCTGTGACGCGAAACAACCACTTAGAACGAAACAGTCCCTTCACCAACCCTGCCTCTCTCCGGATCCCATCCCAACTCATCACCAACCCCGTCCCATCTCAGCCGAGATTGGAATGTCGGAGCCCCGCATTATCTGACCACGTATTCTATGGCTATCCGAGTGATGATTTGACCCCCAGATTTGGCTTCCCCATCCGTCCACCTAGCCGCTTTCAGGAATCGAGAGGACGATGACCCCGGATCCGATTCTGACAACCTTTCCCTTCACTCATATCATAAATCAGATTCAACTTGCTCTCGGAGTGCTTCGCCTGAAGATGTCATGTCTTTGACGTCAGATTATGACGAGATGGAGGATGGGAATGACTTGGAAATCCAAGTTCTCGAGGATACTCCAGATTACATATCCCGCGAGCGGCTCTTTGCAGATTCAGATTCTGATGAAGAAGATGGTTCAGTAGATGATGATCTTGAGCTCCCCCCAGCCTTCTCAGAACACCACTCCCTCCGGAATGCATACATTCATGTGTTTGCTAACGCAACATTTCATGGTGCCACTCACGTTCAGTCCCGGATCCATCTTGCCAGTGTTCACTCTGCACCTTCCTCGGCCCAGGTTCCCGTTGAACTTTCCGCATTCGCGTACCCTCGCCACCGTGGAACGACGCCGTGGAGTCAACGTAGATGATACAATCATTTACTTCCTTGTCTGCCCTGAATGCTGGAAACGGCACCATCCGTCTGAGCTCAAAGAACCAGACTTTAGCTCCACCTGCACTTGGGATAACTGCAGCGGCCAGCTATACACTAGAAAACAACTTGCCTCCGGCCGAGAAAAACGAACTACAACCAAAATCATGCCATTCTTCCCTCCGAATATCGTGATTCAACCGGCGAAGAACGAAGAGTGTAATCACTGGAGGAAAGAAAATGACCATGGTCCAGCACCACCAATATCGTTGGAGGACTGGATGGCTGACACAGATATGGACTCGCCTTACGAGATATTCACGATGGGTGGTGCTGGCAAAATATCCCCGCATTTCTGAAACGTGAATGGGATGAACGACGCCGCAATCTAAAGGATGTTCCGCTTTTCAAATCACCACCCGCTTCATTTCTTTGCCGTGTGGTCTGTTGCTTATGATTGAATTGTTGACTCGTATTTCTTCTTATTTTCTTCATGGTTTTGCCCAGATTGAGTCTAATTTAGGTTCCAAGCTGTCACGGGGTGTATACATTCAACTGGGGCGGTTTTCATCATCATAAATAACCTCCCCCGCATGATTCGGTTCTTAGCCGAGAATACCTTTCTTGTGCTCCTTCTCCCGGGACCATTCGAGCCGAGCAAGGAGGCATTGAACGAGTGCTTGGAGCCGGTCATTGAAAATATAATCGCAATGTATGAAGGTAAAATTGATTTCTGAAGCTCATCTTTCATTTCTGAGATAGATAGGTGAGATGCGCATATACGCACATGCCCAAAAGGAACAAGTAAATGCAACACTTCTCATGGTGGCCGCAGATGGGCCCGCCCATCTGAAATTCTCTGGTTTTGTTTCTTCAAACTCCGAGGAGAACATGTGCACAACGTGCAAAAAACCATTTTCTTCCCTCGTTGATGCTGATTGTTATGATCCGGAAAGTGAGTTTCTCTCGTGGACATGTAGTTTTACGGCTAACTTGGTCTAGCATTTTGCTACCGTGATGAACATCGCCAATTACAATATAAATATGTAGCAGCCACCACCTCGGATCCGGACTACGCCGATGAGATCGCTGCGAAGAAAGGTGTTCGGGCGGCACCAGTAGATAAAATTCCCGGATGGTGACCAGCATTATCAAGCCCCAGCGAGATAATGCACATGATATATCTACGTTTGTCACGTTTCTTTTTCAATTGTTCCTGACCATCGTAGACAGGCCTGGCAAGTGGTATTCATAAAGATATTCTGCTTGGGTGGTGGTATGTTCAATTCGAAGGAAACACCCCTCAAGCGATTTGACAATTTCTTGGAATCAATGTGGTGGCCAGCCGATGTCGGAATAGTGCGCTCCAGGGCTTGTTATATGTCCTTCACTTGAACTCCGAGTTGATCAGTTCCTCCCATACAGTTGGGAACAGGCGGAGGAAAGGTCAAGGCCGATGAATGGCGGAATGCGATGTTGGTTTATCCGGTCGCTTTGTTTCAAGCGTGGCGAGTCGGAGAAATCATCCCCGATGGAGACGTTCCATTGCACAAAAAGTGTTCTAAAATCAAAGCCGCCCAAGAACATACCACCGAGTTGATGCAGCGACGACGGAAAAAGAATGCAGCACGTCAAGCTGACACAACTGACGTTGATTATGCAGCTATCGAGGTGACGGGAACCGGTCGAAACTACCAAGACCATTATCTGAATGTCCTTCGCTACTGCACCGCCAGCCGCATCATCGTCACTCGAGCCATATACCCAAGCGATGCAACCCGGGGACGCACCTTCCTATCTGAGGCTTTTTCTTCTTGGGCTCGGATGAACTGTCTCCTCACCCCAAATTTTTACTTCGCAACGCACACGGACCTTTTTCTCTGGGCATTTGGGCCTGCCTATGCATGGTGGGTTTTCCCCTTCGAGCGCCATCTGGGGCGACTGGGCTGATTTAAAACAAACGGTCATTCTGGCGGCGAGCTGGAGGCCACTATGATGTGATCTTGGTGGAAGAGTATTTATTGTCAAGACCTTGTAAGGTTTCCCTCCTCTCCTGCATTTGATAGGCTTTCTAACCAATGTCCCAGATTTTCACGTTACAAAACCAAGCTGATCGAACTCCAGAAGATGATCTGGTCATTGAACTTCTTCTGAAAGGTATGAAAGGATCTGGAGAAAACCAACGTGCACGCGGAACTCTTTCGGCACACTTGACTGCAATGGCAGCAGAGGCAGCCACCGCAAGCAGTTTGTTTCATCTTTGGTTTCTCGTTCTGAACCAATGACAATTATTGTAGCTGTTACGCTTCGAAAACCATCACGTTCCCTGGATATTCGTGCTGAAGACATCTATGCAACTCTGCTCCTCTATGCGCGCAAGATATGGCCCCAGAAGACCATTGTGAGTGATGGTGGTGTTCAAGACGGTGTAAATCTGTCTTCAAAAGCCAAGGCATTTGGGAACGTGCAGCTTCGGGGGGTTAAGTACGGAATGACCAGTCACCACAGGGGCAAAGGATACTGCTACAACTTCATCGAAGGTCGTGTCCCCTGCAAGATCCAGTATCTTCTTGGAATTCAGCTGTCCTCGGATGAGACAAAACTGGTCGCCTTGGTTGAGCGATTTGAAGGCCGAAATCCAGCCGATGAAGTCTGGAAGGACGGAGTCAAGGCTGTTCCTTGGCATGATTGGTATGTGTCACCACCCTTTGATATTTAAATGCTGAACAACTGGTTCATTTTAGGTCAGTTGACCTTGGTATTTCTCTGTGGGACACGCGTACAGAGCAGTTAGAAGCTGTTGCAATGGAGGACCTGTCTGGTCGATTTTCATGGGGTGATATCTGTTTGGAGATTGGCTTGGTGCGGGTCGTTTTCTCGTGGGACCATGTGCGTCACTACAAGGTTTCCATCAAGTTTAATCTCACCCCTTTCCCCTTTGCAGACCGGGCAAGAGCCAGAGCCACTGGATGATGATGATTGATTTGTTGACTTTTTTTCGATACGTACTGTACATTTGAAGCTATCTTGATGCATTTAATACACCCAGATTCGACAGGCTCTGTGAGTTTCTTGGTGTCGGAGGAAAGTGTTCATCAAATATTTACGGTGGACAAGTTTGACGTTCTCTGCTACCCTTAGATACTGAAGGGTCTTGTCCTTATTGTAAATTATTTACTCAATTGTTCATAGGACCCCCATTGTATTCACCTCAATCGACACCATGATTCAGGTGCACATGGAGAATACCTTGAACTATTCTAGCAATTACAGGCGTGGATTCGATTTCGATAGCAGTACATCACGGGACTGGAGCGCGGATTCAAAGCAATTATTACAATCTGTAATAGTGACCAATGTTAACCACCAAAAAAACAAGAGCGAGGAAAGTCATACCGAATCAAGCCTTCTTCTTGCCCCTTCTTGTCAATTTTTTTTTCACTGGGGGAACTTTTCCCACTCCGCCTCATACCCTTCGTCCTCACTTCCATACACAAACTTGTCCAGCCCAGAACGAGTGGCCGGCTTCAACTTGTCGAGCCATGCTTCGTTGATGAAGCAGGATAACATCTTTGGCCCCTCGTCCAGCCGAGGAATGGACATAGCTGGACACAGTTTAGACTTGGCACGCACCATGATGTACTGCTTTGTCGACTTGGTTTTCTTTTTGTCAGTTTGAGTATTTGCATGCACTTTGGCGCGTAGATCAATATCATCGGCAAGTTCGAGATACTTGGGATGGTGGGAGTCAATTTACAATCAGTTTATTAATGCAGGAAATCTTCACCTTGTAGTCGTGATGATTTGGTGGCCAGCTCTTGAGTTTTCGGACCTTCGCCGTATCATCATCCTCGAGATCATCAGGCTCTGAATCTGCTGTTAGATCAGTGCTACAATCAGTTGACTGCCACGCGGGATGGAAGACAAAGTGGTATTCGGGCCCAGCGAGTCCCGGATAAAGATGGCGAACTGCAGTACGTTCCTTGGATTTCTGAATCAAAAATCAAACAAAGAATTGGTCTCTAGAATAAGAGCAACACACCTTGGTTCTCTGTCCATCCTGTCGCTCGAATTTTTTCTCTCTTACTTTCTCGCCATCGGACTTCCCTTGGTTTTGATATTTTTCTTTCAAGTGCTTGAACGTTGTGCGATTACCCCGGAGTAGAATATCCTTCTCCTCGAGACCGGCAATCACCTCCGAGGAACAGCTCGGGTAGAGCGCATGCCCATGCTTGCGGACCTTCTTGATGAAATGGGAATGCCACGGTTTGTTCTTTGTCCAGGATAACGTAAGTTGTGGTTGTAACACCATTTCGTCAGGTATGTCGGTAGAGTCTATACCACCTTCGTCACTTCGTCAGACCGGCTAATTTTGAGAAACTTCGTCACCTCAGATAAATTTGGCCATTTGACTGATTGTTCGTCACTTCTGTGAATATTCATCGCTTCAACTCGGCACCTTCAAGACCCCGGAACGTCGGCCATCATCATGCTTGGTCTCAACCTCACAAGGCCTGGCGTGTTTTCTATATATATAGATACCTTACCCGAACACTAACCACTAACCCTAATCTCTAACCTCTAACCTCTAACCTCCATAACCTCTAACCTCCAACCACTAACCACTAACCTCTAACCGCTAACCTCCAACCACTAACCGCTAACCCTAACCACCTAACCGGCCGATGCTGGCACACCACTGATTCCGTGATGTGCCGACAAGACTTTGTGCTGGGAAAGTGACGAACTTTGGTCAAAAATTGATGAACTCACGAACTTTCACAGAATGCCATCAAAGTGACTATCTTTCCCGCATTTAAGCGAACTGATGAAGTGACGAAGGTGGCGCGGACTCATGTCAGTAGAGACCCAGAAATCTGGATCACCGTTGGGCTTGAAAATGGGGGCCGGCAGAACACTAGTATCCATGGCCATCATGCTATACAGGACGGCTCGTAGCATGCTCTGCGTTTACAATAAGCTATTATTACAGAATTGTGTTGCAATGAGCGCTTACATTTATATTATTATCTCTAGTGTGAATGACTGTTTGCTGGTCTTTGTCGGATAAGATTTTGGCCGAAGTGGCGGCAAGAAGCGCTGACTGCAGTTCAGTAACTTGGATGCTCATATCTTCAAAGCGATCGTAAAGGTCAGGGAGTTCAGCGAGGGTTTTCGTTGTATTTAGCAGCATGTGCTCCAATTTCGTGACACGAGTAGAGAGGGAATCAACCTGGTTACACAAGGCCAAGTTTTCAGACAAGGCTGTTCTTCGAGAGGTCGTTTTGGGGAAAACGGTGGAAGGAATCTCGGGGGTAGACAGTTCAGACGGTGATTTGGACACATATCCACGAGGGATTAAATATTTCGAGGACGTCAAAGACGACTGTTTGTACTTGGAAAGAGGAATTTCAAGGCGAAGGCTCGGATCAATGGAGGAAACTGAGATTGCGCTGCTGGGTGATCGTCTCAGTGGAATATTGGGTATCGCGTCAGAGGCAAATGATATTGAAGAATTAGGTTCGACTGAGGAATGGGAATGCTCAGATTCGGACTGTTGCGACAGGTCAAAAGAGTGGGAACTAGAATCTACGCACACAGGATTAGTGGACTCATGTTACAGCATTTACCATTCATGTTCGAAGAATCATCTTCCTCGCGGTCCTCTCTTCTCGTGCGCTTTCTAATTTCGACTGCAGCAATTGATGACTCCGGCTCTGAGTCGGTGTTAGGTGTAGTGGCGCTGGTCATCCCCGGTTTTCCACGCAACCCTCCCCCGACATTTGGAGGTATGCGAAGCGTGGGGAACCGGTGGACGTAGATAGTTCTAGAATAATTCTCGGGGTACTTACTTTTCGGGGACTCTTTTACCGCAGTATATTAGGTGTACTCCTTAGATACGGGTCCTTGTCTTCTCAACGCCAGTTGCCTTGCCCGTTCCACTCGCCCTGCTTGAGTTCTCTTCCTGTTTTCGTTCCGGAACAACCCACACCGTGACAGTTTGAGAAGACCTCAACCCCGGCTTACCGAGCTGAGTATTCTTGCTTCTTTTCACCGCCACCTGTCTCCTTCGTCGATCTCCCATCTTTTGATTCTTCTATTTTCTGTCCTCGCGTTCAATGGGCACTCAACCATGGGGCGGCGTGTCCGAGTCATCTTGGGCTCACGTCGATAGCGGAACTCCGAGTTACGACAACGCACCCCAGGACTCGGATCTTCAGTACCAATCCCAGGCCGCTTCGCCACCGGCATCCAAGCCCAATATCTGGCGCGTCCTCGAGAGGATGCACAAGTCCCAGCTACAGCAGAACGTTACCACGACGTGGGCTATCGACAATATGATGGCCGCATTCGCTAATCTTACGGCTATGCTTGGCAATAGCCTCGGCAATCACCCTGCTTCCGCTCCCGCTCTGCCCGCGCCCACGCCTAACAATCCTGCCGTGCCCGCTCCAGTCCCTTCGGTTCACCATGCTCCTCCCGCGGAACACACCCTCAAGGCCCGCGAGCCTCGCTTGTTCTCTGGTGCCACTTCCGAGGTGGAGGCCTTCATCAACGAGATCAAAACCAACATTCGGCTTCAGCGTATGACTGACGATCGCGACAAGACGGTGATAAGCATGCAAATTTCAAACGCGTGAAATTTATCAATTTTGGCGTTCTTGTTATACTTACCAAAGTATAACAAGTGTTTATTAGATATCTTGCCCATTAAGAGCCATAGTGAGGTCCGTACTGTTGGCTAAAGGAGCATCGAAGTAAGGTACACCGTAAAGACCTATTAAGTCACCGATACCACGAGGGTCAACGACTTATTAGGCTATGGTGGACTTTCTCGAAAGTACAGGTCCAACCATTCGAACGAATTGGGACGTGTATTGTGCGCTATATATCAAGGACATAACACACATTATCCATTCAGACCATAAACACGTCAAGGACGCGTCAGGGGAACGTTGGGAATCGTGTTTGTAGGGAAAACCTGTCAAGCGAGGCATTCGGGCCGGATATCCGGAGATAGCCGACAGATTAGATACCAGGATTCTCCGTATCGACGCTTTGACCGCGGGGCATATTGGGTGACAAAAGCGTCATCAGGCAAGAGATACAGGACAACCAGTCTGTTAACGGCCATTGGTCTAAGCTGGTTGGCCCGGGCAATCTCTACCACAATTTATCCGGACAAACCATGCTTGGCATGTCCAGAGATATCAAGACCATCAAGATATGATGGCAACAACCTAAAACAGAAAGATAGACGTCAAGCTCTCGGGATAGAGCTCTTATTTAACCGTTCATCCGCGCCTCATGATACATGGGACTTTAAATAGCTGGGTCCGTTTATCCGTATATACCAGAATGAGCTGATTGTATTATTTATTCTTTTATCATGTGATGTATAATTCTTGTATAAATACAGGCAGGTTTCGAGTGGAAAGCCAGTGAATCCACCCCTTCTTTGTTAGACGTACGCAGCATTGCTGGTATTGTCACCTGAGGAAGTCTTGTATTCATTCGGGGTACCATTAGGAACTTGTTTGTTCTTTCTGTTATTCTCGGTCAATATATTGTTGGTTGTTGGATCATATCTGTTTAAAGTGCCAGAACCTTAAGGAAACCAGAATCGTATCGGGTCATATCGGGTTTCATATCGGGTTTCATAAGGATAACAGGCAAACGGATTGGTAGAACACGGAACATTATAAGGAATATCGAGAACACTGAACGGATAACAAAGTCTTAGGACCTACTCCACCACCTTTGTTGCATAAAAACCCTCTTGGCTTTCTCTAGATCTCTTCAAAGTCACTAGATCGGCTATTTGGATTGTTACCAATACTTTCTCGAAAGTAACTATTACATAGTTTTAGCCCAACCATTAACCTAATACTTGGTTAGACCCCGTACTCGCACGTTTATTGTTTGGATCAGTGTGTTTGAAGTGGTTTAGTGTATTTTGATGCTCAAAGCATTGATATACATTGACTCCTTTTCACCCTTATTCAGATAGTCAGCGTTTCAACGGCTTACTTCTCAGCGTACTTGAAGGACGGCAATCCCAAAACGTGGTACTATACCACAAAGGCCCACGATACGCACCTTCTTCATAATTTCCCCACGTTCCTTGCTGCTTTCCGTTCACAGTTTGCAGACCCGAACTACGGGCGGACGGCGCTTCGCAAAATTCGGGCGTTGAAGCAAACGGGCTCGTGTGCATCATATGCTGCGAGATTCCGCGAGCTTCTGCCTCACATTGATTTCTCCGAGCAGACGAAGCTCGATCAGTTCAAGGAAGGTCTTAAGCCTTCCGTTCGGGACCTTGTCCGTACCGTTCGCCGTAAACCGGCAATGTTTGGCGATTACGTCAAGCTCGCTATTGAGTTTGACAATGACCTTCAGAAAGACGAGCTTACTGCTCGTGAACGTGCTCAGGGCTCGCGCTCAACCGCGAGTTCCTCCCGTCCGGGTCCTCGCCAGGCGGCGCCTCCTCCCCCGGTGTCTTCCACTACAACTTCAACCGCCTCATCCGAAGTCATCCCGATGGAGGTAGACACAGTTAAGTTCGGCCCGCTGACCCAGGACGAGAAGGATCGCCGCCGCCGACTCAATCTCTGCATGTACTGCGGAGGTTCCGGTCATGGTGCTGATACTTGTCCCAACAAGTCGGCCAAGGCGAAAAAGCGCGATGCTGCACGCCAGGCCCCCGCTCTGGCGGGAAAAGCCTGACCGAGAGTCCAACCCCTGCCTTAGGGCTCTCGGTTCCTGATGCACACGTCCTGTTCTCTCCGTGAAGCCTGCGTTCGTCCGTGCGACGAACGGATAATATATACCCCAAAACTACATCCCTCCTCGTTTTATTTTTGCTGCTCACTCTCACCTGAATTCTCCAGATCATTTCTTCATTAATGTTCGTCTTTCTTTTCCTGGTCGCGCGCCGGTCCGCACTTTTGCGTTGGTTGATTGTGGCACGTCCGATTCCTGTGTCTCGGACCGGTTCGCTCAAAGGCACTTGCTCCCGCGGGTGTCCAAAAACGTCCCAGTCCCGATCACGGCTGTCGATGATCGCCCGATCGCCAGTGGCCTGGTCACCCACGACGCTGTTACGCAACTGTCGGTTGAATCCCATTCAGAGGTGATTCGACTGGGCGTCGTGTCTGTTGGGTACCCAGTTATCCTCGGGTTGGACTGGCTGCGCCGGCACAACCCTTCAATTGACTGGACCAACATGGATCTCTCCATCTCCTGCTGCAACCTCACTCGCTCCGAGCCCATACGCGTGGGTGCCCAAGGCTTTGGTCATCTGCATCTCGCTCCGGGTTCCTCCTCCCTCAACTCAACCTCAGTAACCTCCGTCGGCCTAGGCTTTGGTCTTAACGGCGAGTTATTTCCCTCCTTCCATCGTTCCGCTTCCTCCCTTCCATCCCAAAACTCCCATCCTTCTTACATACCTACATCTCCTCCTGTACCCCCCGTAGATAATTCTTCCCTTGATGATGAGCGTTTGGCCCACGACTTGTCCTTGCGCTCGTCCGCGGACAGTGCACCAACTCCTCTGATGTGCACATCCTCCTCTGCTCCTGTTTCCTTCCTCTCCGCGCTGACGGGACTTAACGGCTTCGGTCGCTCTGTCCTCGATCGCACCAACCCTGTCCCTGCTCCCACTCCCCGAATTCGTGTTCTTAATCCTTCCCGCTTTTGCAAGCAATCCAAGAACCTCGATATTTCACTGATTCGTTTCCACCCCGTAGGCTCTCCCGCTTACAAACTTGCCTCGATGGACTCTGCGCCCTCAACTCTGGATTCGGACTCAGGTCCGGATGACCCTAATGAACCTCACGACCCGTCTGCGCTGCGCGCACTCCCTGCCAAATACATGCCCTGGGCTTCGACCGTTTTCTCTGACATCAAAGTGGATGCTCTCCCTCCGCACCGGCCTTACGACCTCTCGATCGACATTGAAGAGGGCAAATCTCCTCCTTTCGGCCCGCTGTACCACCTTTCTCAGGAAGAACGCGATGCACTCGCCAAATACCTCGACGAAAACCTCAAGAAGGGTTTTATTTGCCAATCAACCTCACCTGCAGCTGTGCCGATCCTTTTCGCCTGCAAGAAGTCGGGTGACCTTCGACTTTGCGTCAACTACCGTGGTTTGAATTCGATTACGAAGAAAAACCGTTATCCTTTACCTCTTATTGACGACCTTCTTGACAGGACTCAAGGCTGCAAGGTTTTTTCTGTTATCGATCTCAAGAATGCCTTCAACCTCCTCCGAATCAAGGAGGGTGATGAGTGGAAGACGGCCTTTCGCACTCCGCTGGGGCTGTTTGAAACTCTCGTCATGCCTTTCGACCTTTCAAATGCACCCTCAACTTTTCAAGCCTTTATTATGGATACGCTACGTGATTATCTCGACATTTTTTGTGTTGTTTATCTTGATGATATTCTGATCTTTTCCCGTTCCCAGGAAGAACATGACGAGCATGTCAAGAAAGTGCTTGACCGGCTCCAGAGCGCTCGTCTCTTCGCTAATCCGGAGAAGTGCGAGTTTGGCCAGTCCGAGGTTACCTACCTCGGTTATGTTATCGGCGCCAACGGTATTAAAATGGATCCCAAGAAACTCGACACTGTCCGCTCCTGGCCAGAGCCTCACTCGGTCAAGGATGTCCGGTCATTTCTGGGATTTACGAAATTTTACCAACGCTTCGTGGACCATTACTCTTCTACTGCCCTTCCGCTGACTGCCCTTCTTAAAAAGGACATTGTTTTTCATTTTTCCGACCTTGCGCGTGACTCCTTCAATAAACTCAAGTCTGCGCTCCTTGCTGATCCCGTTCTCTGACACTTCTACCCAGAATTCGATTTCAAACTCGTGTGGGGTCCGGGTCTCAAGAACGTCGCTGACGCCCCATCACGTCGTCCGGACTTTGTCCCTAAGAAGGGGGATGAGGCTCTTGAAGCGCAGTTCAAAACACTTCTCAAGCCTTACCACACCGAGTCTTTATTCCCGGATCGTACTCTCCGGCCTTCGAGTTCTCCAATTCTTCCTCCATCTGCTTCCGTTTCCGCCCTCACCACACTCTCGATCGACTCGTCCGAACTCCTGCAGCGTTTCCAGCGTGAGTGAGAAGCCGACCAGGAGTGGCGCGAAGCTCTCGCACGAGGCGACCCCGACTTTGTTGCTGAGCGTGGGATGGTATTTCATAAGGGGTGTCTTTTTGTTCCCAAATCCCTCCGAGCAGATGTTTTGCACTCACGTCATAATTCTATCATCGCAGGACATCCTGGCCGCACGCGTACTTTCCAAAATGTACAGCGTGATTATTCCTGCCCGGGATTTACACCTACATCCGTGGTTACGTGAAAGCTTGCAACATCTGTCCCCGGATCCACTCTGTTCGACACCGTCCCTATGGTCTTCTCCAGCCCCTCGATATTCCGACTCGCCCTTGCCTCTCTATTTCCATGGATTTCATTGTCAAACTCCCAGTTTCGCACGGCTACAACTCAATTTGGGTTGTGTGTGATCGTCTCACTCGCACCGCCCATTTTATTCCTTGGAACGAGTCGATGAAAGCCCCCGAGCTCGCCTGGCTTTTTCTTGAACGGATTTTCCGCTACCATGGGCTTCCTGAGTCCATTATTTCTGACCGCAGTGGAGTGTTCATTTCTCAATTTTGGTCAGAACTCACCTGCCTTTTGCAAGTGGATGCACGCACCTCTACAGCCTACCACCCGCAAACCGACGGTCTCACTGAGCGTACCAACCAGACGCTCGAGACTTACCTCCGTGCCTTTGTCTCTTACCAACAAGATGACTGGGTCGATTACCTCCCCATTGCCGAGTTCTCCTTCAACAATGCCGAGAACTCTTCGACAAAGCAGTCTCCGTTCTTCGCCAACACGGGTTTCCATCCCACCTTCGAACCCCGAATCACGGAGGCTGCTCCCGCGGCCGTTCCCACTGCTGCCAATTTGGCCACGCGGCTCGAGCGCATCCACGCAGAGCTGCGTGCCGAGTTGAAGCACACGCAGGAAGTGCAGGCCCGTGCTTACGATCGTCACCACAATCCCTCTCCCGACCTTCAACCTGGCCAGCTTGTTTGGCTCCTTCGGCGCAACATCAAGACTACTCGACCATCTGACAAATTGGATCATCACCGACTTGGTCCTTACCCCGTAGAATGCGCCGTTGGAACTTGTGCCTTTAAGCTGTGTCACTGGTTGAACATTTCACATTTTTGAGTGAAAAAATTGATAAAAAATGTCGTTCAATTTATAGCCATTTTTCACCGAAAAAAGAAGTGAAAAATTTAAAACATTTTCACCACTTTTTTGACTTGAAATCAAAGTGAAAAATGTGAAACAAATTTTGTGATGTTGTTAAGATGTTTCTTTTGCATTTTTTGACTGAACTCAAGGTGAAAATGATGGTGAAAAAATCAAAAGTTTTTTCACTAATTTTTTCACCAGAAATCAAAGTGAAAAATGTGAAACAAAGTTGGTCATATTGTTAAGATGTTTGTTTCACATTTTTGACTGAAACTCAAGGTGAAAAATGCGAAATATCACTTGTTGAACATTTCAATTTTTTGAGTGAAAAAATTCATAAAAATGTTATTCAATTTATTGGCATTTTTTCACCGAAAAAAGAAGTGAAAAATTCAAAACATTTTTCACCACTTTTTGAGTTGAAATCAAAGTGAAAAATGTGAAATAAAGTTTGTGATGTTGCAAAGATGTTTCTTTTGCATTTTTTGACTGAACTCAAGGTGAAAATGAAGGTGAAAAAATCAAAAGTTTTTTCACTAATTTTTTCACCAGAAATCAAAGTGAAAAATGTGAAACAAAGTTGGTCATATTGTTAAGATGTTTGTTTCACATTTTTGACTGAAACTCTAGGTGAAAAATGCGAAACATCACTGGTTGAACATTTCAAATTTTTGAGTGAAAAAATTGATAAAAATGTCATTCAATTTATTGGCATTTTTTCACTGCAAAAAGAAGTGAAAATTTTAAAACATTTTTCACCACTTTTGTGAGTTGAAATCAAAGTGAAAAATGTGAAACAAACCTCATGTTTTTCTTCGAACTAGTGATACCATTAATTCATACACATTTCAAGGTAAAAACAAAGGTGGAAAAATGAACAGTTTTTTGACCAGTTGTTTCACACTCATGTGTTCCAAAGGTGGTTGGCAGCGAAACAAAGCCGATATCACAGTCCATCAATTGTTCTTTGCCAGGCAAAATACACACAAAGAATAGACAAAGGACAGACAAAGGAGCTTGGAAATCCTGTGGCCCTTTGTCCTTTGTCCTTTGTCCTGTGTCCTTTGTCCTTTGTCCTTTGTCCTTTGTCCTTTGTCCTTTGTCCTTTGTCCTTTGTCCTTTGTCCTTTGTCCTTTGTCCGTCCTTTGTCTATTGTCTGCCTTTCACTGGTGAAGCAATTCAAGTTTTTTTGACGGAAAAATTGGTAAAAAATTCAAAATCTGTTTAGTACATTGTATTTTGGGGCCCAGTGGCATTTTAGGTGCATCTCAGGTCCCTGCGTCTATTTCTGGTGTGCTTGGGCCCATGCCACCCACCGTTCCCTCACGGATTTAAAATCCGAAAAATCACCCTTTATTGCTGTTTTAATGAGTACTTTGCCTGCGGTGAGTCCAATCCCAGACGGATTTTGGGGCCCAGTGGCATTTTAGGTGCATCTCAGGTCCCTGCATCTATTTCTGGTGTGCTTGGGCCCATGCCACCCACCGTTCCCTCACGGATTTAAAATCCGAAAAATCACCCTTTATTGTTGTTTTAATGAGTACTTGGCCCGCGGTGAGTCCAATCCCAGACGGATTTTGGGGCCCAGTGGCATTTTAGGTGCATCTCAGGTCCCTGCATCCATTTCTGGTGTGCTTGGGCCCATGCCACCCACCGTTCCCTCACGGATTTAAAATCCGAAAAATCACCCTTTATTGCTGTTTTAATGAGTACTTTGCCTGCGGTGAGTCCAATCCCAGACGGATTTTGGGGCCCAGTGGCATTTTAGGTGCATCTCAGGTCCCTGCATCTATTTCTGGTGTGCTTGGGCCCATGCCACCCACCGTTCCCTCACGGATTTAAAATCCGAAAAATCACCCTTTATTGTTGTTTTAATGAGTACTTGGCCCGCGGTGAGTCCAATCCCAGACGGATTTTGTGGCCCAGCGGCATTTTAGGTGCATTTCAGGTCCCTGCATCCATTTCTGGTGTGCTTGGGCCCATGTCGTCCTCACAGATTTAAAATCCGACCTAAAAATCAAGCAAAATGACTGTTTTAATCGGTACTTGGCCCGCGGTGAGTCCAATCCCAGACGGATTTTGTGGCCCAGCGGCATTTTAAATGCATTTCAGGTCCCTGCATCCATTTCTGGTGTGCTTCGGCCCATGTCGTCTGCCGTTCCCTCACGGATTTAAAATCCGAAAAATCACCCTTTATTGTTGTTTTAATGAGTACTTGGCCTGCGGTGAGTCCAATCCCAGACGGATTTTGGGGCCCAGCGGCATTTTAGGTGCATTTCAGGTCCCTGCATCCATTTCTGGTGTGCTTGGGCCCATGTCGTCTGCCGTTCCCTCACGGATTTAAAATCCGACCTAAAAATCAAGCAAAATGACTCTTTTAATCAGTACTTAGCCCGCAGTGAGTCCAATCCCAGACATATTTTGCGGCCCAGCGGCATTTTAGGTGCATTTCAGGTCCCTGCATCCATTTCTGGGGTGCTTGGGCCCATGTCGTCTGCCGTTATGACCAACTTTGTTTCACATTTTTCACTTTGATTTCTGGTGAAAAAATTAGTGAAAAAACTTTTGATTTTTTCACCTTCATTTTCACCTTGAGTTCAGTCAAAAAATGCAAAAGAAACATCTTTGCAACATCACAAACTTTATTTCACATTTTTCACTTTGATTTCAACTCAAAAAGTGGTGAAAAATGTTTTGAATTTTTCACTTCTTTTTTCGGTGAAAAAATGTCAATAAATTGAATAACATTTTTATGAATTTTTTCACTCAAAAAATTGAAATGTTCAACAAGTGATATTTCGCATTTTTCACCTTGAGTTTCAGTCAAAAATGTGAAACAAATATCTTAACAATATGACCAACTTTGTTTCACATTTTTCACTTTGATTTCTGGTGAAAAAATTAGTGAAAAAACTTTTGATTTTTTCACCATCATTTTCACCTTGAGTTCAGTCAAAAAATGCAAAAGAAACATCTTAACAACATCACAAAATTTGTTTCACATTTTTCACTTTGATTTCAAGTCAAAAAAGTGGTGAAAATGTTTTAAATTTTTCACTTCTTTTTTCGGTGAAAAATGGCTATAAATTGAACGACATTTTTTATCAATTTTTTCACTCAAAAATGTGAAATGTTCAACCAGTGTGTCTTCCTTCTTACCTTTCTGGTCTTCACCCCGTTTTCCATGTTTCTCTTCTTGAACCCTATGACGACCCGTCCGAATTCCACCCGCACGCTGACCCTCAGCCTTTCGAGCTGCTTCCAGATGATGATCCTGCGACTCACATTTCGGCCATCCTCGACACTCGCAAGACCGGTAGGCGATACAAATATCTTGTTCGCTTCAATGGTGCCTCCGAGGACGAAGATACTTGGGTTCCTCTTTCCAACATTCCCCGCACCGCTGATGAGTTGCTCGAGTGGTTCCATGGCCGTCACCCACGAGCTCCTCGTCCTCAGCGTGTTGTTTTGGATCAAACCTACCCGGTGAATGATTCAAATACTTCTCTTTCTTCTTCTACTGTTTCTTCTCCTACAGATCCCATACCTTCGGCCACCACTGCTGTCCCTGCGGCTTCTCGTTGCACGCCAACTCCTCCACCTATGTGCGAGAACCTGCGCTCCAATTATGTCACCCCAACTGTCACCACCACCGGCGCTGGACGTGCTTCTCACCCTGCTAACCGCTATGACCCGGTCCACGTCCCGAAGATACGCGGAGGATATACAAGATGCGGCCCCCGCCAACATTCTCGTAGGCGGCACATTTAAATGACAAGCGGCACATTCAGATCAATGTGCCGCCTTTTGCTAAGCGGTCCGTTCTGAGAATGCCACGTGTGTCGGCGTCTCCCTCTCACTTTCTTTCTCGTACCACCATCCCGCCCCACGCGCAGACCGCCCTGACGCGTCCCGAAGCGCGTCAATATGGTATCAAAGCACACTCCCGCCGAGCAAGACTTCCTTGATGGCCTTCCTGGTCGGAAGTTGATGGAATTTCGGAATTATGTATGTCAAGTCGCATCGCGTGTCGCATGTCGCGTGGCCACCCCGTTGACACGCCGAAATGATAGATGTATACCCCGGCATACATCATGTCCACACCGGCCGCTTTCTGGACCACGAATGGATTGATATTCCCACCTTGAGGGAATTTTTAGGCCCTGATGCTGGCGCTGATGCCTCTTTGACACGCCGTTCTATTTCGTCCTGCTCCGTTGACATCAAAATCGAAGGTGCGGAGCGTCCGGTACCCTCGGCGCCCAACCTCTCCGTGAAAACGGAACCCCGGTCAACAACTCTCCCTCACAAAACTTTGGCTTCAGTCAAGATCCGCACCTCATACGTGGGAGGCCGAGAGGTTCTAGAGCTTTCCTCCGATTCGGAGGGTGAGGATTCCGATATCCAGGAGGTGTCTGGGGAGCTGACCCGGGCGGCGTCTCGGTAATCGAGCATATATGATCTTCTGGATCAGATCGGTACGTGTTTTCAATGCTCTGGCCGCTAGCACTTGATCTCAAAACGGGGTTTAGATGTTGATCGTTCTGACAATGAATCCCGTCCCGTCGACACCGAGGGTGACATTGGTATGTGATTTAACTTACGCAACACTCATGCGTATCAAAATCCCGGTAGATTCCGACGATGCAAACCTTACCTCTGAACACCGTCCACCTGCGGAAAATATTGGTAAGTGATTTTATTAACACTGCGCTCACCCCCATTAAGGTCCTGCAGACTCCGACGTCGAAATCTTACCACCGGCAGCATCAACAGTACGGAATTCCTTCTTAGAAAATGTACTCGTGCTCATGCTGTGAAGGCTCCGATGGCGACTCGGGGCTCTTTGAGTCCGAGACGGTGTGGTACAACCCCATCAAATCATACGCGCGGACCGGCGACTTCGAAATCACGCAAAAAAACAAGCACATCAAACGCATCGAATACATCGACAGGCTCCCCTCGATTATCCCCCAGTTTTGGGAGCGAACTGTCATCGTCGTCAACCTCAGTGATCCGAAATTCTTGATTAAGAACCCAACAACAAAAGAGCTTTACACGGTAGACCATCTGATTCGCAATGCGGTGTCATATTTCCCTTCGCCTGTAATTTTCTTAATTTGTGCTTCTCCAGGACAATGACTCCTACTTCTCCCATGGAAGCGGTGCGGGCAGCCCCACAGCCGATGTCACCTTTGTGCCCGGCGAAGCCCCTATTGAGTGTTGACGTGCTAGTGGCCTTTGCAAAGGCGCATATGCATGTGAGCAAATTGATTGTCAGCTTCTAGCTGTCACCCGCTACGAGGTCCATCCGGCTTCACGTGACGCGATCTTGACAGCCCAGGCTGACCAACGACGGACTGACAGGAACACGCCGGAGCAGAAGGCCGCTATGTCAGTGTTTTCTTCCTTTGATGTACTGTTTGTAATGCTGACTTCCTGATACAGATTCAAAGAAATGGTCAGTAATATGAAGTGCACTGCAATCGACTCGAATGGAACGATGTGCAAGGGCACACCAATGATGAAGCTCAAACCAAGTGTAGGCAGTTTTATATAATTGCAGGCTATTACTCACTGATGCCCAATATCAACCAGGGGAAGTCGCGCAGGCATGAGTATTTCCTTGCTTGTAGTGGTTGGACTCGGAACTTCCAGAAGGGCCATCGTACACACGCCATTGACGACCAGGTGGGCGAGAATCTGCTTGCGAAGCCATTTGCGGGTCAATTGATGTCCACTGATCACCACGTGGATACTCGACCATGTAGCCGTCTCATCCATCCGAACATTGGGCTCAAGCAACAGTTTTGCTGTGCGTGCCTTTCTTATTTCATCCGTGAATACCAACGCCGACCATTATTTCTGATCTTCTCTAAACAATACTTAGCTCACGCGCACATCGTGGACGGGAAACAGGTGAAAGCCCAGATCCGCCGATACCCCTGCACCGCCAAGCACTCTATCTACGTTCCCACCGACCCTTCGATCCGCATGGCCCTCATTATCCAGAATAATACTGGCCATAATCATCCGATGCTGCCACTCACCAAGCCTTCTATCACAACTAAAAAAGTATATCTGGACTGTGTCGAATCGAACGGAGTTGTTGGCGCTACCGGGGCAAAGGTAGATAATGGTATGATCTTATTTTTTTGTCTTGTCCGTCTGTCTAATTCATTTTTGGCCAGCACTGTAGACTAGACTTATCCTCAAGGGTAAAATCCCGACCGCCTTTGCACCCGCACTTGCCTCCAAGCGAGTGAAACGGGATATAATCCGCCATGCAAAAGCCGAGAAGTTCCCAGGTGGCCTTGGCATTCTTGATAAGTTTGCTTTCAATTTCTCGCTGAAAATGACACGTACTGAGAAGTGATTCCCCAGGTGCATTTGATATGTATCTGAACCATCTTTCCAAGCCACTGCCCGAGCGCTACCTCCACGCTTATATTACGAGGCCAGACGGTGGTAAATGCATCTTCACTTGCAACGTCTACCTTCTCAAGCTCTTGGACGATCCGGGGGTGACTTCCTTCGACGCTGATACCACTTATGTACGGTTAGAGGGCGAGATGAATGAATGGGAGGTGATCGTGTTCGTGAAGTTACGAGTACTTATGTAATAAGTTCTCGTTCTTTTCTAAAAATTTACATGAGGGTTTTGCGAGCTGCTAGAATCATCAGTCCTACTTTTCCAGTAGAAGGAAAATAGTGGCAGTGTTGAAGGCCTTCTCAGAGATTCCATTAATTTTTTTGTGACTATATAGTGGCTGTGCTCGCGGCTAATGCCGAGCGTACTTCTAAGGTCCTGAGATCGAACCTCGATGTGTACTTTTCTTTTCTATTCGCCTTGTTTTTTTCTATCATACTCATGGCAAGAAGCATTAGGCTTGTTGACAGCTCTCCTTTCTCCGTCTGTCTTTGTCTTCCTTTTGCTGTTCCTTCTTCTGCTCCTTCTCTGTTTTGCAAGTTTATGCATAAAAACCTTCTGGTGCTCAGATTCTAGTCCCACAGGCTTCCTTGTGACCATGTAGATGTTGAAAGTCATTAGTAGACCTGTTGTGCAAACTACAGTGTCCTATGAGGGAAAACGAAGTAAAAGGGAAGTAAAAGGGAGTTACAATGGGGGGTTTCATAGTAGCTCTTTTTTCTTCCCTTTTTTTGTGCTTTTCAATGGTTTGTGAACTGGAAAAGGGAAAAAAAACAGGGCAAAAAAACAATGGGAGTGTAAAAAGGGCAGAAAAAAGGGAGTGAAAAAGGGCTACTGTGAATGACCCTATTGTAGTTGTTACCTAAAAATGTACCCAATTATGTACAATAATAGGGGTAGACGATTCTGGAGTGATTATGGGCACCATTATGGACCACGATCATGAGTGATTTTAATCGTGAGATGATTACCATAAATCCAAAACACTCAGAATCACTGGGAATTGTGTACAATCAGCTCTGGAGGTGATTATGCAACAGTTATGGAATGATTAATTTACAATTTAAACATCAATAATTGCACATAATTGGTGGCCATAAGTGCCTGCATAATCGCTCCAGAATTGGCCTTGATCATCTACTCTGACTGCCCCTAATGAGCACTAATGCTGCAAGGGGTCTCATGGGAAAAAAAATCTCTGGGTCTTGTCAGCCTCCTGTGGTTTGACAATCCACTCATCCAGCCCTGCCCAAGTCCTGCTTTACGCTGCAGCAACAGGTTACCAGCACAATACAATCCCTGCTGTCAAAACCACACCATTTGGTTAGCAAGTACTGTGTAATGTACTTACATCCCATCTCGTGCAAGTCATGTTTGGAGTTGCATTCTATCTTCAAGTTGTTAAGGTGCACAACACGGAGGTAGGATAAACAGATTTACACATGAAACTCCGTGACTTGGCGAGACATGAGTGGATAAGCATCTATGGAAGACAACAAATATACTGGCCTATTTTGCTTATAGCCTTGGATTAGATTTTGAAGGACATTGAACAAAAGGCAATTTTACTGCTGACCTTCTTCAGTCTGGAGGTCGTAGCCATGCACAAAAATGGGTTCCGGTGAGAAGTGAATGTGCAGGAAACACACCACATCAAACATATGGCCTAAATGTTTTCAGTGAGTTGGCTGAGTGAGGGCGTACAATTATATCAACCTTGGTTGTCATCCAAAAAAGCAGTTGTATGTATGACCTTGTGCATCTTTTTTTTTGTTGCTGCAGAACTCAGTTGTGCATCCAAATCTGGCAAAGTAAAAACTGGCCATCCAGATTGTCAAGGTTCAAGGTTAACCAAGTATCTGCCATGTGGTAAGATATGCCCCGGGTCATAACATGCTCAATCCGGGCTTGAAGGTTGATATGGTTGCGACCATGAGCCTAGGAGAGGTTCATTTCCTCTGTGATTGAATGCAGAGTTCAAACGAATTTACACTGTCATGCCCATGAGTAGAATGCAGAGGAAAGAAATAGAAGGATATCACTCTATGGCAGCATTGATAATTGTGTTCTCTATGCTGTTGCAGAAACATTCAATGACCAGAATGTTCAAAACCAAGCCAATGAGTTTGAATTCTCCATGTTCATTTGGCTCTCAATCAAAATTCAGACAGCTTGTAGATGAGCAGAGTAGGTGAGCAGAGTAGTGTGTACTTGGATGTCAAGATGTAGATGGGATTGCGGCCTGTCCCTGATACCCTACTATAAACAGAATAAGTACGAGTTTTGCCGGGCTATGCCACGGCCCACACCCAAAGTCGGTGTTGCGCGGCAAGTCCCTTCACCCGTTTTATATTAATCTGTTCCTCATCTCACGCAGCGGCATCTGTTGTCCGAGCTTATATCAACTGCGCAAGTACCGAGTTTTTCGAGGCAGTCTTTGAGGAACTGCAGGACCTCAAGCTCATGGTCACGCAGAAGCTGATTGCGCTGAAGGCGTTCGTCCATGGCGGTAATTTACTTGCAATGAATGATGATATGGATGGTGCCGCCGCTATTGGTATCTGTCGCTCGGTCATTAAGCACAATGTCCCCGAGTACAGCAAGATTCCCAACGACACGCCCCCTGAGCAGGTTGCGCCGTATTTTCTGAAGATATGCTGGAGACATTCGAAAGAGTATTCACCTTTCTTCCTTATGATAGATATACCTCTGATCCTGTCTTTTTTTCTCAGACCTGTTCACGACTTCAAGTCACTTGTTTCGAGTGACGACCACAAGCGTCTCCTAGACTTTGTGTACATCGAGTCCACGGAGGCTCTTGCTGAGTTCTCTGCGTTTGTGAAGCGTCCAGGCGTGAAAAAAATCACAGGTTAGTCCCACAGTCATTTATAGATTATATTCCGGATTGCCCTCATTTTACCGCACTAGATTGGTGGGCTCACAAAGAAATCAATGCCTGGATTATTCCTTGTCTCGTTAAATCCCAGTCCCTCATTCCTGCCGACGTCTGGGACAGCACTCCATCGACGACGAACACAAATGAAGCTCAACATCACTGGACGAAAACTCTGACCGGCACAAAGTTGACGTTAGTCGAAGCAATTGAGAAGTATGTAACCTCGGACAATTTACCTGCTTTCACGGGGGCTCTGACTAATACACACAATGAAGTCGCCCATCGCATGGCTCGCAACTCGCAGCGTCAGTCTAAGATTGCGGAGAAAGCCCGGCAGTCGCAGGAGCAAACTGCAGAGAGGAAGCAGCTCGAGACCGAACTTGCAGAGGAGGTTGAGGCACGCCGCCAGTCGAGTGTGCGTACGAAGGAAATCAGCGCGCGCCTCAAGCTTGTCAAGAATTCTGCGAAAAAATTACCTGCTACTCTGGTCGCGAGCTCAAGTGGACGTGTGAAGACCATGACTCGTGAGTTCTTTGAGTTCCTGTAATGATTCTGATCCTTCCCCAACTTTTATTTCAGCCTGCACGGCGTCATCGAAGTCAGCTCGTGCGGCTAATGTCCCCGTCGATGTGCCCGAGCCCAAGCTGCCCGTATCAAATTCAGCTGGACATAGTATAGTCTTTATTTATTACTCCATTGCCTCTGCTCATTTTATATTTAGATGATCCCCCGTCGGCCGTCTGGGACAGCTCCGTCCCGACCACTGCGGGCAGCGTCGACAACATGCATTTTTGACATGTACACAGTGCCTTATTTCAATTTCAGCGAACCAGGTCCGGTCTTTAAGAGAGAACTGTGATCAATTACGAGAAACTAATTTACATAACTAGCGGTCGCCGATTCCTTGGACCCCGATTTATACACGGTATCGTCGATGGATTTCAAAGACTCACCCCCCGCATCGAATGTCCAAATCAACGACTTTAACGCACTTGACTTTGGAACGTTATTTGGGTTTGATTCCAGCTTGAGCACCAATATCCCCTCGGCCGCACTTGGTGATCTGCTTTTTGCGGCACCTGCTCAGTATCCTGTCGTCGACCCCGCCTTCGGCTCCGATTTTAATTTTTCTTCAACTTCAATATATGCCACACCACTGCCGCTGCTGCCTCGCCCTCCCCCGGATTCTCCCTCCGAAGCATCCCCGGCGCCAGTATCGCAGTTGATCCCTGCCACTTCGACGAGGACCTGCCGCTCAAACCGGGATAGGCTCAACCCGGAAAACATCCTCGCTCCTGGATCTTTGCGTCCCAGGGCTCCAAGTTCGCGGAAACGCGATGGCGAGGAGCAAAACTCAGAGCAGCCTCAAAAGAAGCGTAGGTCACGCAGGGTCCGTTTATTCATTGTCTCTACTCCCATCGCGCAACTTGGACTTATCATTCTCATAGTAAATTGGCAGTACTTCGAACTGTAGTGCTTCACACTTCGTAGATTTTAGGGTAGACTAAATACACTTGAATCAAACAACTCATGAACATAGCCATCTCCCTGCCGGATAGTGCCTGCCATGCAGGCCAGAGAATGTGCCGCCTCTGTGTTGAAACAAGGCACATTCTGCAGACCATGTGCCGGCTCTTAACGAATGTGCCGGGTTTGATTGGGATGTGCCGCCTACGAGAATGTTGGCGGGGGCCGCATCTCGTCTATCCCGAGACACGCGCGCGCCGCTCTGCAAATATTTCCACGCTCGTCCTTCCTCTGGCGCTAGACGGGGGATAATGTAGCGGCGCTGGTCATCCCCGGTTCTCCACGCAACCCTCCTCCGACATTTGGAGGTATGCGAAGCGTGGGGAACCGGTGGACGTAGATAGTTCTAGAATAATTCTCGGGGTACTTACTTTTCGGGGACTCGTTTACCTCAGTATATTAGGTGTACTCCTTAGATACAGGTCCTTGTCTTCTCAACGCCAGTTGCCTTGCCCGTTCCACTCGCCCTGCTTGAGTTCTCTTCCTGTTTTCGTTCCGGAACAACCCGCACCGTGACATTAGGTACTCCAGTGTTTTCACGTTCTTTGCGTTTTCGTGATCGTGAATCTTCTTGTTCATGACCTCCAAATCTCCTACGACGCGTCAAGCTCGATGGATCCATCTTGAATCGCGTGGAATGAGGCGAGAAGGAAGAGGAAAGAATGTAGGTGTCCGGTTATTCGGACGCGATTGTGACCGTGATGTGTCACACCTCTTCTCTCAATCCACCACCATCCTGCGCTATTGCCCGCTCATCTCTTACCTGATGACCAAAGTAAGTATCCATAATTTATCCCACATGTATCACTGCTGACCTCCTTGCATATCAGACCTTTTGCGTTGTTCGCCATCGAGTTGTGCGTCCTTATTGGTGGGTAAGCAATTTGTTGAATATGGCTATTGCAGGCACTAACACGACCTCCCGGACCAACAGTAGGTCACATTGGACATGTTTCATCCCAAGGAAAGTGCAGAATCTCATCGATATTAGCACAATATCTTGTACGTTGAGTGCCCATCGACTTATACTTGCTCTGATCATTTTTTCCGGTAGTTGTCAAGGAGCTCGTCATAATCCCTCAAGATAAACGTCAGTGCAACGAGAGGGCCGGGCACTGGCACCTCAAACGGTTGAGTTACTCTGCCTTGTCTCGCTTCTGCTACTGACACTCTGTCGAGGTGTGAATGTCAGGCACGGGCCTGATATCCTCGACAAGTCCATAGGCCTCGTCCTCGTCAATGATATGGCGTCCTGTGCGGCTGCAGTGTTCCCCGGCCACGCTATTTCTCGTCTACAGGTGCGCAGCTTCTATTTTAATTGTCTGCTTGCATGAAACCTGACTGGTTTTGACGCGCATATAGATGCGATCCCACCCTTCTCCGACCTTATGCTGCAGGGCTCGTTGTTCCCAAGGCTGGCGGCGCAGAACACACAGAATAGGGCGGGACGTCACACGCGTCGAGGTGCGTTTCCCCTCACTATCATTTATTCGGGCATCCATCCATGTTGTAGACGACGATCCGCATCCTGGGCGGCCTCCTCTCCGCATACCACCTCGCCTGTGGCACACGACCGACCAACCTCAGCGAATTCAGATGCAGAGCCGCCACAAGTACGACCAGACCCGCCACGAGTTCGATCCGAGCCGCGCACGTAATACTGCCGTGAATCCGCGGCCGGCTCTGCGTGCGCGGCTAGTAGTGACTCGCGGCCGCCGAGTCCACGCCGTCCACGCCGTGCATGTCCACCGCAGACGTCGCAGTAGCGGGAGCGGCTGCTTGTGGGGTCGGTCGTACGGGTACATCTCAGACCCACAAGCCCTTCGATCTGTTTGTATTCCTCTGTATATGTACGATGTTCAAACAATGGAGTTCGTAGCTACAGAATTGAAGGATAAATGAATATAATTTCCTGCATTGATTTACATGCCGCTGAATTGAATGGCCGAGCGTTTAATGGCCGCCAATGTGGCCGTCGGTGGCCAAAAAACGTCAAATTTGCCAACGTGCGGCCGGCCGACAAAGTGGCCGGCAAAGTGGCTGCAATGGCCCTTAAACCTAACATCGGCCACTTGGCGGCCGGCCGTTAATTCGGGTCAAAACGCAGTGTAAAGTCGTGCGATCCTCACAAATGCAAATCATCGACTTTCGCTTCTCTTTTCATCTCTCCAGCAACAATCTGTTCAATCGCTGTCCTTCACGATAGTGACCAAATTTGAGCTCGGTACGCTAGTGCGTAGTTTTAACTAATTCCACTGAGAGGTGGCTTAGGCCTTTTTGACTCGGCTAGTCTCTCCCTTCCATTCCGTGATGCTAATGCTCACGGTGGAGCTTGTGAAACCCGCTGGAAGACGTCCACCTTTAACATCTGCACCCCTTACTGCGGCCTCGATGTCCTGGATGTCCTCCTTCGAAAGTTGAAGCCTTGCGCTTTTTGCATTTTCCTCCACCCGCGCCGCATTGCGCGTTCCGGGAATTGGCACAAAGTCCGGGTATGCGGTAAGGATCCACGCGAGGGCAATCTGCGTCGGGGTCGCGTCGTATTTGGCGGCCACTGCCTCAAACGCGGTTACCAACTTGAGGTTCGTCCCGAGGTTCTCCTCGGAGAAACGGGGCATGAACAGGCGGACGTCGGCTGGCCCAAAGTCGGCGCGGGATTTATACCTGGTGAATATGGAGGTAAGTACCACCCCCGGATACAATGCGACTCAATTCTTACTGTCCTGAAATCATACCTAAAAGCCGTTAGGACATCCTGCAGACAGTGATCAAGATTAATAGCTTACCGCGTCCAAGAGGAGAGTAAGGGATGATGGTGACTCCGAGCGCGCGCGCTTGAGCAACGAATCCAGATGTCTCAACTTCAAGGTCGAACGGACTGAACTCGACCTGCACCGCGACCACCTTTTCGCCCACACCAGGGACTGCCTTCGCGCGCCGCAAAACTTCAGTTCCGCAGTCACTGAGGCCCACATATCCGACCTCCCCGCTCTCGATGTATGGTCGGACGGTTTCCAACACCACTGTGCGGCTGGTGAGGCACTTGAGCTTGAGACAATATCTTGCTCACGTTCAATTGGGGTGTCAGGATCGACGCGGTGTTGGAAGTACAGATCTATGTGGCTTTTGACGCGCTTGGACTCATCCGTTCCATCCGGGTTGGGATCGAGGAGCGCGAGGGAGCTCTCTAATCGCTTCTTGATGTAGCTAGGCTGGCTGTTTGGCCGCCAAATATTCTCGGCATTCTCCGTGAGGTCCTTCGCGCCGAACTTGGTGGACAAGAAGATCTCTCCCCGCCTCCCCGTGGTCCTGAACCATTTCCCGATTGTTGTTTCGCCTGACATCTTGTTAATATCAAGGCATTAGCCACAAGGAACATACTCACTTGCGCCGTACACGTCTGCCGTATCCCAGAAGGTTATGCCGCTGTCCGCGGCATGGGTCAACATCTGCAGCACCGACGCCTCGTCGGCGCTACCGTAGAACGCGCCCCCCAAGCCTGGACCCTACCGTCAGCACGGAGCTATGCTACCCGCTGGAATCGTACCCATTGCCCCGAGGCCTATCGCCGAGACAGTTGGGCCGTTGCGACCGAGCTTGCGAGTTGGGTATAAAGACATTGTTGGAGGATGATGTTGATGCGGTGCCCGGCTGGCCTGTCCTTATGAGGCTCTATGTACATGATCCATTTCCAATCCAGGTGTCTCCGTCGCCTTCTCGTGAGAAACGGAACGTATAGCAATCTCTCGCCCGCTTTCGATGATCAAAGATCAATGTTCTGGACTGGTAATTAAACATGTCTTGACGAGTGAAATTATTCTACCTCACACCATCACATGTACGAATTAACCTGGAATCGGGATCTGGAGCGCAGGATATTGTTAGTTTTGGGGCGTCTTGCCCCCGAAGACAGGAGCTTGGATCGTTCCTGCCCCGACCTCCCCCGGCCAGCGGTGCCCGGTGGTAATCACAGCCTGCAAAGCCGACGCCCCAGCACGCGAATCCGACCCAAATAGGTCACAAGGAGCGAGGTTAAATCGAAGTGATTATATGTAATACAGCAGAGCTCCGTGTCACTGGCCCCGGCCTGGCGGACCGGGAGAATGCAGCAGAACTAAAATTTTCCGCCGTCCTGCATCTTCCCCATTTCGTAAGTACTATTGCTTGTCGTTGACTTCTGAATGTCAATGCGAACCTGGCGAGACGCCAGCGAGTTGGAGACTGCGTGAGGCAAGGTGGACGTGGCAGCTGCAGTGGAGGCATACGCCGTGGTGTTAGATCCATGGGTGATCCCAAGACCAACGCGGACGCTGGAAGCCCTGTGTCAGTGCGTGGCGATGAAAATTCGAATACACCAACATAATGAGCAAGGGAGTGAGTACCTGAAGCACATTCAGTGCGATGTAATTCAATTGTAGGAATGGATCCTCACCGCCAACTGCATTACGCTGTCAATGGCCATAACTGTTGCAATCTGGCCGGACAGATACAAGGAGAAAGTAACTAGGGTGGCCGTCGTGAACAATCCACCCGATTCGATTACGGTGAGAATAGCCCCATAATACTTGTTGCTATTGCGGCCGGTCAAAGACTGGATAGTCATCCCCACAGACCAGAGCTTGTAGGCAATGCCCGCTGTGACGCCGATATTGACCGTCAAATCCAGGCTCCAATTGACGAGAGCCCATCTATGGAGGATCTTGTCGAATACCGGAATCCCAGGGATGGCACCCCGTGCTTCAGCAATAAACGCAGCCGCTAGGAAATAGGTCAGAATCGCCATCGAGTGCATAATGCGATGCATCTCACCAGTATGCATGCACTCCAGAATTATCTGCAATTCTTCCATTAAAAGCACGTCTAGTTGTAAAGCATACCAGGACGAACCGGCACAATCACGATCCTCCAGTTCCGACCCCACACGATCCAGAGTCTCCAAACCTGCAGCCAACGTTATTTGGGTCTTTGCGCGTCTGCCGCGGATGACAGCCGCTTACCAATACCATGTCTTGCGTGAACACCTGGACATGATGGATTAATGTCACCGTGGAGGACGTCACTATATCATGACTTTTAATTGCACGTACATTGACGCTGTACAAAACGAGTTTGGCCACGGGGATCGGGGCGGACTGGTCAGCGAAGTAGAGCGTCGCTGTTCCAGGCGGACTGTAGATGAACGCCTCCAGTAGCTGCCTCAATACGAGACCGACATGGGCTGTTGCAAGGGCGAAGAGCGAGCAGGACACCAGGAGAAGAAAGCTGGGATGAAAGTCTGATCAACGGCTCCAGAGACGAAGATGGATGATTACAGCGGACGTGTCTGGGAAGAACGTTTGTGAAGCAGAACGTAGAGTGCCGTAGAGAAAACGACACAGCTGCGAAATCGAATGAGACGACCACACCCAGACAATAAATGCAATGTACTTGATGCCTGCAAGAGTGCTCAATTTGAGTGCTATGATAAACCACTTGGCATACCGTAGAGGGCCGTCTCGATCCATATTCCGATAAGGAACATCTTATCAAGAGGCGGGACTGCGGGGCCTGTCGTCGCCATTGCAAAATTTTGGGAGGGATTGTAGTATGAAGGTGCGAGGGAGGTGGTGATTACAAGTCACAGCTTTTAGAGTGCACTGGAGCTGACTGTCCTCCTCCCCCGCGGATCATGGTCCAAACACGGTTATTTAAAACCAGCGATAGAGTGGAAACCAAGTATTTCAGGCTCCATACATACCCTCCTGTCCGTGGTGGCAGATAGAATGGACTGACCAGCGTCATGATTCCGATTGAGATCGATTGTTCCAGTCGGTGAGATGTCAAGAGAGAATCGAAAAACAATTGATCTGCTGAGACAACTTAGCTGAGGTGCTGGGTCAAAAGGTGAGGTTATGCTTAGGCCACTCCGACTCCGACGTGCCCGACCCCGACGTGCTCGATGCCGCCACTACGCTAGAACACGTCACCTTCGTGGCACTGGTGGGAAGGAACGGAGGCGTGCCGGCATTTGACTCTCGGTTCGTCCCGGCACCCCTTCGAGAACATTCCGTATGGGGCTCAACCTTAATTAGCCGATCCAGCTTTAATTCCGTTCAAAGATCATTACACGCTTAATTGACTCGACTTTCATTGCAAATAACATAATGTAATAGATATATCGCTTCCTACAAATGTGTTCAACTTCAGCACCAGAATCATATTTTGTCTAGAAGCGTCAGACACCGATGCTTTTGAATCTTCAATCCAGCCTTCCCAAAGTATCTCTCACTTTCGAAACTCCAACAGTCGTTAGCGCGAACCCAGTTCCCCAGTCCATCAATGTACAACCCCACCTGGGGATCGAGAACTGGACCCCAGGATGGAATATCCCTGGCATGCATGAGGAATTGTGCGACCAAACTGTCATGGAATTGGGAAATCCAATCCAAAACTGCATCTAGGTCCAGTTTAAATTGGACCATAACAACAGTGATGATGTTATGTCCATCGTCTCCCCGAGCCTGTTCAACATTGTAGGAGCACAGATCCTATCGGCCGATTAATCCATATGTCAACACTGGGTATAATGCTGTGGGACCCACATTACCCAGAATCAACAAGTCGATTGTGGTATTGATGAGGGAAACCATGGTCGGATGTTCTATAACATCGGTCGGGAGATTCATGTCAAATTCCAGCAGGGCGAATGACGGCTTAGCGCCGATTGTATCACGCCTTATGGAGAGGTAAGCGTCCACCGTCCGGATAACACTGTGCTCCCGATCGAGAGCCTGTTCGACAACCGAATTTGTGTAGAGAGCAAAAGTCTCAACGAAGCGATGCGCGGCAGATGGAGTTGCAGTCATTTTAGCCCGTTCCCAGAATCTGGGACTATCAATGAGAATCGAAAACGCCAGTCACCGATAACTTACTGTCGCATGATCTCCCCTACAATGTTTTCCCCGCGTGGCCGAGGCATGGCAGGATAATGGAGCGCATTCATTACAATGTCGGCTAGGTCTCTCACGTCCTCCGCCGTACCCTGATCGGTGTACTCGTCGAAGACGAAGAAAAGATTCATCAGGTCCATTCCTGTACGAAGGTGGTCTGAGAATAATCGGTAAGATGTTCTAGCAAGTACTGAGCACACTGACGACGGGGGGCCGTCGGGTAGGCCAGTGAGGCCAGAAGATCTTCGCTTTAGGATCAGTGAGGAGATCGAGCCTTCGCCATACTCAGCACGCACTGAAGTCGCAGCGGTTGAAGGCTTTTTGCGCCTTGAGGCTGAAAGCATTGAAGCTTTCAAGCCACGCGGAGGACTCAATTTTAAGGGCCGCGTAGAATGGATTTATCCGGCGTGGATATGGCCATGTTGCAAGCGTGTCCGGTAGGCGAATAATTCGGGGCATTTAGTGGTCGAAGGTATTGAAATCTGAAGCAGGGGAAATTGTGAACTCGGGAATCCTCAAATTCCCAGACTAAATCCCTTGTGTACATCCCCATGTGCATCCTACATTCCATGGGCGTCTACGGACACAACTATCTATACCCACGGGATCACCAACGGTCCCGAACCTGAGAATCATCGGGCTGGGCCGCATTTAATTGAGGGCTCGCGGCAAAGAAATATCAATAGTAATGGTCTAGATCGGTCTTGCTGAGCGCGCATTGCCTTGGGATTAATGCATCCGGTAGTGGTTTAGAAGAATGAGTACTGTCGTTTAGTATCGACGGAGGCAAGACTAACGGAGACTGGGTTTAATTGAAAATCGGGAGATTCAGCGGCCGCTGGAATATTTTGAACTGCCTCCACCACCGAAACAGAGTTCCGCCGCGCTAGGATGGCCATGGTGGAGGCGCGGAGGACCGTGATGACCGTCCACCCATCATCCTCTTGCTTTCTTCCCCCAAGCTATTCTTACTGCAAGCGGGTCGGTAAATAAAAAGGCCCCGACTTCCATCACCTTCGAAACACCAGTGGACCTTGATGAACCTCATGGCGCATCGTTTAGGTTTCGGGAATGATCTGCCACCGTCTGCCACCTGTACTTGGGAAAACTTGGTTGCATTAAGTCTCGGTCCTTTATACTCGCATACGCCGTTCTGGATAAAGCTAGCAGCACTGATGGACCGTGGACGACGGAATCCCATTTTTACACTGATTTCAGATAACAGTCTTCAAATACCGCGGGGCCTCTGAAACTCAGTGTCCATTCCTGCCGCGTCTTCTTATACACAGTTGATGATGTTTGCTGCGTTTGTCTTCACCGCCGCTACGTTACTGCCTCACATTGCTATTGTCGCGGTCGCCCGGGAAAGTGAGTGGGTCCATCGTCCAAACAAGTTCGTTGTTAATGGGAGTGTATATTTGGTAGCCACACCTCTCTTGTTTGCCGGCCTTGACTTTGATTTCATCGTCGTCGGTGGAGGAACATCTGGCCTGGTTGCGGCCGCGCGGCTCACCGAGGATCCGAACATTGTCGTGGGTGTGATCGAAGCAGGACAATACCGTCCGAACGATCCGGTTATCGAAATACCTCAATCATATGCAGCTCCCGGAGTTGACGTAGGTCTTTTGGGTAATCCTACTTACGACTGGGGATTTGTGTCAACACCGCAGCCCGGGCTCGATGGGAAACCCGTGGCCTACCCGAGGTATAACTAGTTATCTTCTATAATTTGACTGTGATGCTGAATATTAGATCAGAGGCAAGGTCGTCGGAGGTTCGATGAGTCCCTTCCACAGCTTTTGTATGCTATCTAAGCATCGCCCCAGGTTCGAGTGCAATAAATTCCCTCGTTCGGAATTCTTTCACGCTCATCTCTGCCTTTCTGACACCGACACAGATTTGGCAACGAGGGGACAAGGACGAATATGATCTGTGGGCAACATCATTCGGCAACGGCCCTGATTGGTCGTTTTCCAGCCTGTTGCCATACTTCAAGAAAGTGGAAACGTGGTCTCCTCCGCCTGTATCACCAGCTACAATATCTTCGAATTTATCCTCGGCGCTGCGGTCATCTCATGGTGACAATGGCCCTGTTCATGTAAGCATCCGATATTGGCATCCACGCGAACCTCACCGGACTATCTTGGCCAGATTTCATATAACAATTTTTTGACTGATGTGGACAAACCGTCTGTTGAAGCCGCAAGCATTTTCGGTGTCCCTGACAATTTCAGTCCAGTGCGTTGTATACAATTTCCCGACACAGTATTTACCCGACTTAGGATCTCGGAGATCCCCTCGGATTCTCCTCAATTGCGCGCAATGTGGATCCGGTTAAGGGTATACGAATGTATGCTTCTAACTCATACTACACCCCGAATTCCAACCGGCAGAATCTCATTCTCCTCACCGGGGCGCAAGTTACCAAATTGATGTTCGGTGACAAAACTCTAACGGCAATTGGAGTTGAATACACTGCGGAAAATGAGACCTATACCGCACATGTCTCCAAAGAGGTTATATTGGCCGCAGGTCCTGGTCTCGAAAATTTGAAGTCTTATTCCAATCTTATCAGGGTTCTAGGCTCTCTGAAAACTCCCCAGATTTTGGAGCTGTCGGGCGTCGGGAATAAGACGCTTCTGTCCCATCTCAACATTCCCTGCCTCGTAGACCTGCCGGCTGTAGGCGAAAATCTTCAGGTCCGTCCTTTCCCTTTCCTTTCTCGTATCTATACCCACGGAGAGACCTTCAGGATCACCCCGTCACAGTCTCCGATTTCCAGCTCACATCATCTACGGTCACCCTTGGTACATATTCTGGTTTTGAATCGTACCTCGTGCAGTGATTCCAACGTGTATTTCAGATGATCTAATCTTCAATACTACCTTCAGGTTACAAGAACAGGCTCTTTAGTGTGTATATATTTACAGTCATCCACACCACTGATGCGGCACCACTCCAGTAATGCGTCAAGGCAAGGTGCCTTGACATACACTCCGGCAGCCATGGCTCCCACAACGCTTCAAACTCTGTTCGGCCAACAAGACACCGAGCAACTGATAACTTCGTTGATAACGTCCCTGGCATTGATGTCTCAAACACCACTCCAACAAGTGCAATATGAGGCGCAAGTAGAACTTTTGAAGGCCGGAAGCATACCCTTTCTCGAGTTAGTTGTGTACCCTACTGGCGGCGTCGCCTCCGAGCCAGCGCCTAACGTTTCTTACGTTACAATCGCGGTCATGGAAGTGGTATGCATCTTATTATCCGGTGTTGTAGCTGTACTGATCCCTTGCGAAGCATCCCTTCGGGCGCGGCTCGGTGGTATGCAGTCCAATCAAGGCACATTCATGTCTCATTCCCCCACGTGTAGCACATCAACACCTCGAACCCACTGGCAAATCCGGTAATCGATCCGCGATACCTAGAGGTTCCGTTTGGTGCGCCATATATATATATACGAAGCCCCGTCCACTGCGGACTGATATATATAACGCCACCAGACGCGCAAATTTTGATCAAGGCCGCCCAATTCGCCCAAAAATGGATGCTCACCGAGCCAATGAGCGCACTCGTGGAGTCCCTCTCAACGCCGTCGAGTGCTGTTACATCCGCCGCTGCTTGGGATAGGTCAACTATTCTCCAACGAAACTCTGCAATTGATATATACTGAGGACCCCCTAGTTTCGTGCGAGCGCACGTTCAGGTGGGTCATGCGGTCCAAATATCATATCTCGGCTCTCAGTGGATTTGTCTAGTCCACAAATCATCCGCTTGGTGCGGATCACCGCGCCCTGCATTATTATCTACTGACCCGCTGCTTCGTTTGGCTCTCAGGTACGACCGCAATGGCACCTCGTTCAATTGGCGGCGTTGTGGATCCTATGCTCAAAGTCTACGGGTTGAACAACGTGCGCGTCATCGACGCGGGCATCTTCCCCTTCACTATCGGCGTTCCACTTCAACCGACCGTGTATGCTGTCGCCGAAAAGGTACGTTATGTATCTCCGAGAGGATCTAACTCTGATTAAATTAGGCGTCCGACATGATTAAGCAATCATGGGACATAAAGTATTAACGGTGGGCGCAGTGGAATTTATTTTCCATGTTCGATGAAGAGACTTGGGTCAATCCCGCTGTTGATTACAATCATCTGCAGGACCTGTCCCGCCTGGAATCTGGATTTTGGCGCCGGAAATTTATGTACCATCATCTTGTAGTCGTCTACCCGCACCCCTAGTCCCATGAGAATCCGTTCCCGACAAACTACAGTGTATTTAATTTTGCAATCCCATCAGTGGATTGTTGAGCTCGGCACAGGATCTCAGCCAATATCGAGTCGTTTCCCTTCAAACCTTTTATATATTCTAGAGCTACATTTGTTGGTTTAAGTTGTGCCGAGGACTCTCTTGGCAACAACCACCACGTGCCCTCTTGATCGACACCTCGAAAACTTTTTGATACGGCGTCGGAGCGCGTAGTGGCCTCAGCTTCCTTATAAACTACCTATATTACTTGTTTCCTGTATGAACCGAGGCAATTCAAGTTCCCAGGCGAAACCACCGGCGAAAATCCCGCCCAGAATGGCGGAACCAACCAAGACGTCGACGCGAGTCGGACTGTGGTCCATACCGGATATCGCGGCCAACGCACACGAAGGGCTAAGCAGGGAAGACCGGTACAAGAAAAGTGGCGTAAACTGGAAGGCCCAAGGCCAGGACGGCGCCAGGGCGTGGCTCATAGCAAACACCTTCATCTCGGGGGACTGTGACCCCCAACTCACTCTGCCAAGCCTGGTGTTGATACTGCTCAGGATTGCGGCGTCGGGAACGTCCTCCGTCATCGCCCAAGACGCTCTATGGGCCGTCGCCACCGTGCTCGACAACAAAAAGACCGACACCGACTACGAGATAATAGACAGGCTCGACACCATGGCAACGGACGTTCAGAAGACATTGGCATATGCGGAGGCGGGCGGTATGGCTCCGGGCGAGGGCTACGAGGGCTACGGCATCCTGCCCGAGGAAACGCGGCGGCGACGGTGCTGACGCGAACAGTGGAGGAGCAGAGCACTGAGCTCTGTACCATGACTGAGCGCCTGGGTAGTGGGGTGGAGGATGTACTGCAGCGCGTGGGGGAGGCTGTGCCGGCGGTGGTGCCACAGGCTGGCGGGGATGGGGGGCACGGCGGTGTTCAAGCCGCGCCTCTTCTCGGTGATAGTGGAATTCGTACCCACTACGTTCGACCCGAACATCGAGAAAGCATTCAATGTTGTCGAAGATGCCAATGGATTGGAGCGCGGGGAGATCATGCAGGCACGCTTCATCAAGCCGCCTGAGCGATGGTACGCGGGGCAGCGGACTGCGCACGCGATCTTCGGGTTTGCGAGGGCGGAGAGCGCGAATCACGTGATCCGCCATCGGCTGTTCGTAGATGGGCAGCGTGTCGGTGCCCGCAAGCTGCTCTCGGAGCCCATACACTGCCTCAAATGTCAGGTGGTAGGAACGAATCACAGCGCTGCCTCATGCCCGTCGATCCATGATACCTGTGCACGCTGCGGGGATATGCACCGTACTGACCAGTGCATGGTAACGGACGCCGAGTGTGTGTGCTCAAATTGCAAGGCCGCGAAGCGGTCATATCGTGGGCACGGGGCGGCAGATCGTACCTGCCCGGTTTTTGCCGACAAGTTGCAGTTTGCGCTTGAGCGTAACCCGGAGGCTAACTACAGGTATTTCCCAACGGAGGACCCCAGCACCTGGGAGACAGTTCACAAGTCGGCAGTGGATATCAATAACCAGGAAGCGACCTGGCAGAACGGCAATATGTGTATGGGTGAACGGGCAGAGACGGATGGGAGGACATTGGTTAAGCAGTGGGCGAGGCCTAGCCTACCAGCGGCTGCGGCGGTGTCGAAGCGGATGCGCATGACGGCGCCGATGGCACCATGTGTACCGGAGGCAGGCTGGGGGCAACGGCAGAGGACATTGGATGGCATGCTCAGGCAGGGAGAATCGAACAAAGGTATGGGCGACAGGAGGGGAGTGGACACGAACGAGGAAAATAGATCATGGGCTGATGAGGTGAATGGGCTCCGGGGCCAGGGGCTGTGCAAGAGGGCCCGGAGGACGCAGAGGGAGGCGAAGCAGAGGCGGCGGGGGCAGGAGAGGAAGAGGACGATGGGCTCACGCCGGAGGAGCGGAAGAAGTGGGTGGAGCATGTGGAGCGCAAGGCCTTAGAACCGGTGCCAAAGAGTGTGGTGTTCCATGACGACGGGGAGCTGGGGACACAGGGTGAGAGCTTGGAGACAAGGAAGGGTGGAGAGTTGCGGGAGTTGACGAGGGATTCGGTTACGCCTGAGGGCATATTGGCATGCCCGGGGGCTCCCGTGGACGAACGCCAATGAGGTCAGTGGCTGCTAACTATGCGCCTTCCGCACACAGGCTGCGCGTGTGGCAACAGAACCTGAACAAATCCCTGCACGGCCAACTCGACATGCTCCAATCCCTCAAGCCGCACAAATATGACATCGCGCTCATCGAGGAGCCCAACATCAACGGCAGGACCCAAAGGCGAGCCGTTCTCTCATTCTCGTCAACACTCACATACCATGTTCTTCCTGGTCAATCATTCCTCTCCCTTCTTCCGACATGACTGCGATCGAGTTGCGCACACCGGCGGCCACTATCCGTATGATCAATATCTACAACGATTGCAACCACAACGACGCCCTGGATGTCCTCCTCACGTACCTCCGCGACCCCACGAATGCGGTGCAACCAGGACGGCCCGTGCCGTACATATGGGTGGAGACTTCAATCGGCACCATCTGCTCTGGGACAAGGAGCGAAAATTTCACCTATTCAGTAACCGTAATCTCGCACTCACTCAGCCCTTGCTAGACCTCCTGGCACACTACACCATGAAAATGGCCCTGCCAAAGGACATACCAACGCTGCAAGCCTCGAGCACGGGCAATTATACTCGTACGGACAATGTTTTCTGCACGTCCCCACTGTTGTGCTTATTCGTCTCGTGCGACATGGTACCGGGGATCCACCCGGTCAAGACCGATCACCTCCCAATCGTATTCGAGCTCGACGTCCAGCATTTTGTGGTGGAGCATGTCCCAAGGCCGATGTGGCGCAAGACAGACTGGGACGAGTTCCGGCTGAAATTGTTTATGGAGCTAGTGCATGTACCTCATCCTGAGAGTTACG
The DNA here is from genome assembly GCA_029448575.1 of Mycena maculata. Classification (NCBI taxonomy): domain Eukaryota; kingdom Fungi; phylum Basidiomycota; class Agaricomycetes; order Agaricales; family Mycenaceae; genus Mycena; species Mycena maculata. The sequence goes on from JARJLG010000143.1 coordinate 223,829, forward strand.
GCTCGCGGGAGGAAGTGGACGAGGCGATTTGGGCGGTTAATGTGGCGACCCAGGCAGCGGTTGAGGCCTGTGTTCCCATGTTGAAGCCGTCACCGTACACGAAGCACTGGTGGTCGCCGCATCTTGTGGATCTGAAGAAGGTGAGTCAGCAGGCCAGGAAGGCATCCTACTTACAGCACCCGGTGCACAAGGAGGCGCGGGCCCTCTGTAACCGACACTCGGATGCGGTCACGGTTGCAAAGGCTGCACATTGGGTTCAGTGGCTCGAAGACCTCGGGATCTTAAATCCTAACGATGTCTTTGCTGTGGGTCGCCTGGCGGAAGGGCCGGCATCAGACGGAGGACGTGCCAGAGTCCCCACACTTCTGACCAAGGAAGAGGGGATGGGGCGAATCGTGGAGGCAGCTACGAATGAGGAGAAGAGCGCCACATTCTTCAAGGAGTTCTTCCCCCCAAAGATGCTGACTACCTCTGTCCCACAGGATCCTGACTACCCAGAGCCGGCCTATCGTTGGGGACCTATCTCCGACGCCCTTCTTCACCGTGTCATCACGAACATGAAGCCTTATAAGGCCACTCGGGAAGGCTCAACACCTAACTGCGTGTTTGTATACAACGCTCACCTGCTGGTGCCGTACTAGGGCCCAATTTATCGCTCCCTGGACAAGCTGGAATATTACCCGCCGGGGTGGAACCACAACAACAGCCTAGTATTGCGGAAGCCGGGCAAGGCCGACTACATGGTCCCAGGGGCATTTCGCCCGGTGGTCCTCTCGGAGGGGGAGGCACGGCTGTATGATGCGGCGAAGGCCTCGCAGACAATGACGGAAGTGGAACGAGCGGGGATCCTCCCCAGCAACCACTACGGCGCGAGACTGGGGCGCACTACCACCGATGCCATTCTCATGGTGGTGAAGATCTTTAAGGACGCTTGGCGCAAAGGTGAAGTCGCGAGTGTTCTTTGCATGGATGTGAAAGGTGCCTTTCCTAGCGTAGATATTGACCGACTCATACATGACATGCGTATGGCCGGCATACCCCACCAACACACGGACTGGGTGCGACACCGGTATGCAGGGTGCAGCACTAGGATCACCTTCTACGACTACATCTCAGAGCCATTCCCAGTGGACAACGGCCTGAATCAGGGCGGCCCCCACTCGGTAATCGGATATCTCATCTACAACGCGCAATTGGCACGCATTCCCAAGAAAGGGAACGGTGAGGCGGCGGTGCTTTTTGCTGATGACAATATGCTGATCACTACGGGGCCGGACTTCCACGAGACACCAAAAACTCCGGGACGTCATCCAGCGCCCCGGGGGTGTCGACAGCTGGGCCGCCGAGCATAACGCGCAATTAGGGCCCAGCAAGTATCAGCTGCTGGACGCCATGAGACGGTTCCGGCACCGTTTCGCCCGTGGAAACGGGTACCGGAACCCCGATTCGGCCTCAAGCTGGGCACGCACAAGATCAAGTCGGCAACCTCAGTCAAGCTGCTGGGCATCCACATCGACCGGGAACTTAGGTGGAAGGAGCAAGGCGTGGTGGCACTGGGTAAGGGACAAGGATGGCTTTCGCAGGTTGCCCGGCTAGCCCGGACATTGAGGGGTATTAAGGTGGGACCGCTACGGTGGCTTCACTTCTCGACATGCGTTCCACGCCTCCTCTACGGGGCGGAGGTATCTCTTAACCCAGCTAACGCTAAGGCTCGCAGTTCTGCCAATCAGGGCATCCTCAGGAAGATACACACCATCCAGCGCCGTGCTGCCCTCGCGATTAGGGTGCAATGTTGTCGACCCCCACGGACGTCCTGGACGTCTATGCGAACCTTCTCCCAGTACAGTACCTAGTGGAGAAGGCAAGGTTTCGGGCGGCAGCAAGGCTGGGGACAATAGCGAAGACTCACCCGTTGCACAAAGCCGTTGCCAATGCAGCGAAGTGCTATGTCAAGAAGCACCGCACGCCACTGCACGAGCTCATGGCAGAGTTCAAGATCCGACCCGAACAGATGGAGGAAGTAAAGGCGGTGCAGTTTGGGGCGAACTGGAAGTCGGGTATGGTGGTGGATGTGCGGCGCTCAAAGGCTGAGGCAGTGGAGGCGGAGGCAACATATACATCAGGATGGAAGGTCTACACAGACGGGTCGGGGATCGATGGAAAGGTTGGCGCCGCCGCGGTGCTGTTCCGGGACAGCGTGGAGGTACGCTCGACCCGCCTGCAGCTGGGTGTGTACGAGAGCGAAGGCATCGGGATGAGCCTCAGGCTCGGTCTGCTGTGGGCACAGTGAGCCGTGGAGGGCGAGGTAACAGTTGTTGTTGACAGCCAGGCGGCCATCAAGGCGACGACGCTCGCGAAGCCAGCACCATCCCACTATATCTGGGACACCCTGGACAGGCATGCTCGCACGGTGATCAGGCGCCATCCCGACGCGAAGATTACAGTGCACTGGGCACCGGGACACAAGGACATCACAGGAAATGAGAGGGCAGACGAGGAAGCGAAGGAAGCAGCACAGGAAGGGTCCGCAGAGCTGGGCTCCATACCGCCGGGGTACCGCAAGGCATTGCCAATCAGTCGCTCGGCGCACCGGCAGCGGTACGGGGAGCGACTCAAGAACTGGGTCACCGCCGAGTGGAGGAAGTCCTCGAGATACGAGCACATAAAACAATTCGACCCCTCGAGCCCGTTCATCCAGCTTGCAGAGCGGATGCCGAGAAGCCTGGCATCCATCCTTGTCCAGCTACGTGCTGGCCATACCATTCTGAACAAACACTTACACCGTATTAAGCGTGCAGATTCCCCGATTTTCCCCTGCTGCCATGGGGAAGACGAGACAATTGCTCACTACCTCTTGCACTGCCCTGCGCACGCCAATGCATGCGAAGAACTGCACCGCGTTGGTGGCCGCCAATCCCGAGTGCTCACGAAGCTTCTAACCGACCTGAAACTCCTCCCCCCGCTCCGGCCGTTTCCGCACCCTCCATGGGGAGGTCCCGACCCTCCAACCACTCGAGAAGCCCACTCGGCAGGAATGCATCACCGAGCTCCGCGCTATCCCACTGCCCGCAGGGCTGCTGCCACCCCCGGTCCCACGTGACATCGGGCCAGACTGGATACCACCCTCCTGAGGCTACACACCCGCCCCCCTCCCAACGATACCTTGCCATATAATTATCTTACTTACCATAGTGGCCCAGTGCCCTACTTATTCAGCAGGACGTCCCCGCTTGGAGCACGCTTCGCACGCTCCCAGTGCTTGCCGAACTTACAGAACAGGAGAAGGACACTTCATTGCAACCTAGTATCCATAGTGCAGAGGGATCCCTACCATATCGTATGTGACAGAGGGGAAATAAATTGGAATCAAAAAAAAAAAAAAAAAAAAAAAAAAAAGTTGTACGGAAGGCGATCGGACATTAAATTGCATCTTTCACTTCTGGAACATGTTGCACTGCAAAGCTAAGTATAGTACGTCCTGTTCATGTTCTGGGCACTATTAGTTTAGACCTGTCTAGCCTCTCCGTGGTTGACCTATTTCGGCTGATCTCCTCGTACTTGATCATGCCGAGTATCCGCCTGGTACAGCCCAGGACGTACGAGCAACGTACGGATATAGACAAAATTCCTGAACACAGATCCGGATTTCGGAGCCTGGCCTATTAAGCCGGCAGCCAGGGACTGCATAGACTCTGAGCACTGATGGCGTTGAACGAATACACCAGTAAGTTTTGATACACTGATGCTACCGTTGCTTCAAACACCAGTGCGGGACCATGAACCATGAATTGTGATTTACATGCTGATTCAAGTTTATAGGCGAAAATCCCTGCCTCATTATTAAGAGGTCCTCTTAACCGAAGAGCCACAAACTGAACTGAGGGCCGGAGAAGATCGGAAAAGTCCGGCTTGTTCCGGATCCCGGGACAAAAACTTCTTCTTGGGTGATATCACACTGACTTCATCAATTTTGGGTCTCTTTAGTTTAGCCTGAAAGATTTTGAGTGGAAGAAACAGTGGGCGGGGGCCTCCTTGATCCGCTACCACCACCATCACCAACTTTCCCACGCCAGCAGGGATGTCGACGATGGGATAAAGGGCGATGGCGATGGTTAACGGACCAAGGAGTGGGTTTGCAGCCAGGGTTTGGAGCCCAAGGGTGACCCCCACACCCGCGTAGCTTGCGCTACACCGCTGAATGCGGAAGGAGCCTTGGAGCCCAGGCCATTGAGCCCATATATTTATTGTGCCGCATGAGGCCTATACACCCAGAGAATGCTGGAGGAACATGACCCATTCATGGGCATATGCTACTGGTATGTTCCCCCCATGGCCCTCTTCTCCTCCCCCCCCCCCCCCCATCCGCACTGGCTCGCCGCCCCACTTTTCACGTCATTTTATGACTCGTGGCTCCCGAGCGGAGCCGAGATCACGTGATCCGATCCGACTCTGCGAGCCTCCAACAACTCGTCGAGCTTTCATTCCTATGAAGCCAAGTTACCTACTAAGTGTCTCAGGAACAGATTATATATCCTCTACTGACATTCATTCTTCCATGCCTGTCACCTCTGACCTGTAAATACAAATCTACACTAAATTTCCATCATAATGTTTTCGAGACATGTAGGAAATCATCTGAACTTAGTGGCTAAATACTGTACCCACTGATTCTGGAACTGTTGACATGCCACACTCCCTGTCAAGAGGTATGGTTCCGATGAAAACGCTAACTCTCAGGTATGTGTGAATGCGAAATGCGAAATGCTAATGCAGCAGAGCTATGAACTCAAAACTACACACAACACACAACACTATCAACAACTAACCCCTCAATAGAGAGAGTCAGAGTGCAAGTTCGGGGGTGTAAGTCAAGTTTTAGACTTGATAGCAGCTGGTTTCTCGGTCGATCACTTAGTTAACTAAGGGTCGCTCGCGCTTTTGCAAGGTTTGACTGGTCAAGTCAAGTTGTATTGGACAATTAACGTCTAGGACGTCAAGGAGACAGTATAGGGTAGGTTTTAAGACCGTTAAGTCTGCGCTTTTTGTGTCTTTCGACGGTTTCAGTGTTCTGTTCAATGTTCTGGGTCTGTTTGCCGTGTTCTGACTATTGCCGTGTTCTGATTCTGAGTCTGGTATACGATTCGTTCAAAGCAATCTAACCTCCACGGCTGTCAGAGCGACGGTTCCAGTGGCTGACACAACGTGTACAGCGCCCCTAGATATGCTAGCTTGCCCTCTTCTTCTGCTGCCCTTTTATACTACTGCCCTTTGGTTTACATCACGATGATTACTGTACAATGTCCGTGGGTTCGCGGCACCCGAATCCTAATCCCTGACTCCTGATTGGTCGTGTCTTGTTGAGACATATGGTAGACATGTGGTGTTTGACACGACACATGTGATTGCTGATTCAGTGGATAGAAAATGTCTTCTTCGTCTGTAGCCTCTAGTCCCGGGCCCGATTAGTCTTGAAGTTCATGCACCTTTCTTCTACCTTTCCAATGATACCCCATAGTCCCTGGTTCGGTTTGGTGGTTCATCCACAATATCGCAATCTGTCTTCCTCTCTCTGGTTTATCCTCGCGGCTAAACGGCTGGATCATGTCCTACTGTTCAAGTCATCCCCAGACTCGGTCTGGACCCAATGCGAGATCAAACACGTCCCCAGTTTTGGGTAAAACGGGTCTAAATAGTCCTGTCGTGAATAATTGGGTTCTTCCCGCTGTTGCCTGCCAGCAATTGGTATCTCGACCTCACGACCTCTTTGGTATGCTGTTTGTGTCCTAGCAAGCAGCCTTAGGCCTTGTATGTCCTAGTTTCTCTGCCACCATCGTCAAGTTTCCTTAGTTAACTAAGATATCTGATGGCCCCATTTGTGAAGGTACCGGTAGAAGTCCTTGTTAACCTCGTAGCTTGTGCTAATAGACTGAACCACTCAGTCAGAGTGCCCTGATGGTCCCTCAGTGCGTGTTGACACGCTGAATCGTGCAAAATCGCAAAATTCATGTGTACTTGGTTTCACGGCTTATCACCGACTTGAAATATTATACAAATCCTATGATGGCGGTCTTAAAACGCACCCAAAACATGCCTATGAACAACACAAATATTCAGATTGGTACCGAGGGCCCTCCTGGTTCGCGGGAGGGTTTCGGGGACGTGGTACATCCCTCTCATCAGTGCCTGCCGGCTATGAGTTCAGAGAGTGAAATCAGCAGGAGTCGGGGTGATCCGGGGCCTCGCTCCAACTACCCAACACACGGCCCCTTCTGTAGCGGCTCTGCTGCTCTGGCTGCTACAGCGATGGGCGAGGGGCAGCATCTTTGTTCCCCTACAGACCTTCGAAATATCACTACCACAGACCATGATTCACCATGGTTGATGCCCATATCAACTGTGGCGACTCCTGATCTGTGGAACACAAACGGACATATTATGAATGGTACAAATACAATTCCGGATATAATTATGGGAGATGTAGAGGGAACGTATAATGACTCCCATGCAAACAATTTTAACACAGCAGCACAACCTTTGAACAAGCAAACTGATTATGCCAACATCGACTCACTGCACATACTATCAGAGAGAAGCCAAGAAAATAAAGACAGGCCATGCTTTATCCCTGAAAATTGGGAAGAATTGAATATACAGATTAGACAGAGAAACAAACCTCTGAAGCTCGCTCGTTCAGCAAAGTTCTCTCGCTCAAACGTAACTATTGCATCCCAAAATATAAATGGGAGAGAAAAAAATAAATCTATGAGTACCACTGGACACAAATTCACGTACATGAAGAGGATGATTGACGATAATCGAATAGGTGTTCTTGCCTTGCAAGAAACACACATGGACGACATTGCTGCCAGCCAATTCAATAACATTTACTGGAATTGGTTCAAACTGTACAACTCTGGTCACCCAGTGAAACCTGATTCAACAGCAGGAGTTAGCTTCGTTCTCAACAAGAAATTTGTTGACACAGAGAATGTAAAGGAATATGACCTTATTGAGGGACACGCAATTATGCTGATTATAACATCACATAGGGGAGAAACATTAAATATCTTAAATATCTACGCCCCCAATACACCTCACGAAAGAGAAAGAATGTGGGCACAACTATGGTATTGTTACAGGGAGAATCCCCAACTCCCACTTCCAACTGAAACACTGGGTGATTGGAATTTTGTCGAAAATGGCATTGATCGTACATCAAACAAAGAGGAAGTGATACCATTGAGCTTTTTGTGCCTGAAGGATCTTTTCCGCATGCAAGATGGCTGGCGCTCAACATACCCGCATATCCGTGAATACACTTGCTTCCAGAAGCGCACCAATGCAGCTACAAATGAGACACATTTATCTGGTTCACGCCTTGACCGCATCTATGTCCCAGTAAACTGCTTTACACGCTATCGAAATTGGTCAATTCAACCCAGTCTAATTTCGAGTGATCACTACTTGATTTCTGTCCAATTAACATGTCGAACAGATGAGAAGTATGGACCAGGAATATGGAACTTCCCCACATATCTCCTCAAAACCCCGAGATTTGTTAAATACATTATGCCCCGATCGAAGAAACTCTCAGATGAACACGAGGAGTTGAAGAAAACCGGGAGAAAAAGAGAACGCAATGTTCAACATCTGTGGCAGGAGTACAAAGATGAACTTACTGCAGAGGGGAAAAAATGCTCCCGCTTGACAAGTGAAAGAGCACGCCAAATTCGAACCTGGACGGCACAGAAACAGCTAATTATGAATGATGAAGACATATCTACTGAGGAAAAACACCTTGAAATTCTACATCTAGAAGAAAAGATTGAAACCTATCTCAAAGGAGAGGCTGATCGCAAGAAAGCTCAATCTGAAGCTCATTATGACATAGTGGGTGAAGGAATACCACCTTCGAAGTACCATAAACGAATTCAAGCAAACAGAAGACAATTCAATAAACCCTGTCTTTGAAACCCGACCAAAGCAAATGGCAGAGATAGCTCGAAACTACCATGAGTCTGTCCAGCATACTGGTGTCTCTGAGGATAATGAGTATGGGCGAGTGCTATGCACGGAGCAAGTGCTTGAGAAGTGTGATTCATATCTGTCTAAGGATGAATATAAGGAAATGGAGAAAGAACTAACGGAAGAGGATATCCGCAATGCTTTAAAACTATCCAACAATGGCAAAGCCCCCGGGGTAGATGGTATCCCATATGAGTTTTTCAAAGGAATGGAAATTGAGTACAAAAAGTCAAAAGACAAGCCCGGTGGTGCTTTCAACATCATTGGCTTCCTGACTGATTTATACAATGACATTGAGAAATTTGTAATAGTCGATGGTTGTAACTTTAACATGGGTTGGTTGTGCCCTGTGTATAAAAGAGGAGACACTGCTCTCATTAGTAACTACAGACCGATCACACTACTGAATACAGACTATAAGCTCATGAGGAAGGCTTACTCTATGCGATTAATGAAGGTCGCCCCCTCTTTGATAAAGCCAGACCAAGCTGGCTTCATGAAGGGACGAAAAATTGAAGACCAGGTCAAACTAGCAAAATTCTTGCTCAACTATGCTGAAGTAGCAAACGAAGATGGGATACTCATTGGCCTTGATCAAGAAAAGGCATATGACAGAATCAACCATGACTACCTTCTACGTGTCCTTGAACATATGGGTTTCCCACCCAAATTCTTGACAATAATCAAAAGTTTATACCATGATGCCAAAACAATTGTCATGATTAATGGTGAAGTTAGCAGGCCATATATTGTTGCAAGGGGAGTCAGACAAGGGGATCCCCTATCCTGTTTACTATTCAATTTGGCCATTGAGCCCCTTGCATGCCTGCTTCGAAAATCTGATCTCAAGGGTGTAACTATACCTGGAACCAACAAAAATTTGGTTGTATCACTTTTTGCTGATGATACAACAGTCTACCTTAAATCCACTGACTCTATGGAGACTCTGTGGGATACTCTGCGTCTCTGGTGCGCTGCATCAACAGCGAAATTCAATGAACACAAAACAGTGCTCCTTCCTTTTGGAAGCCTATCCTATCGTCAGAAAGTCATTGAAGATAGAAGGATAAATAGTGAGTGCCCAATTGGCGCAATTAGCAACTCTGTTAGAATTATTCCCGATGGCAAGAGCTGCCGTATGCTAGGTGTATGGATAGGGAATGGAATCCTGTATACTACACCATGGCCATCTGTCCTAGAGAAAATCAATGTCGACCTTATGCGATGGGAAAGAACACACTCAACACTAGAAGAAAAGCGGCATATCATCAGTATGGTAATTGGAGGTCGGACACAGTATCTGACCAGAGTGCAAGGAATGCCCAAAGAAATTGAGGAAACCCTTGAAAAATTGATACAATCTTTTCTCTGGGATGGAAAAAGAGCCAGAGTGTCCTTTGAGACCATGATCCTCCCAGTTGATAAAGGGGGGAAAGGACTTTTAGATATCTCTTCTCGTAACAAAGGAATTGATCTTTGGAATCTCCAGTGCTATCTCAAGCAAGGGGAAGATCGACCGCTCTGGTGTTATTTTGTTGATTTCATACTCAAACGTTATTTGGAGACTAGCTACCTGAATATCAGACCAGGTCAAATCATCAACATTTTCTTGAACCATATTCATTTCCCCATTCCGAGGTTAAACACAATACCTTATGACCTCAAGCAAATGATAACTGCTGCTCAAGACTTTAACCTTCGATTCACAGGCCTTTCCATTGACCGTGAAGTTCAGCTTGCTATGCCAATATGGAAACATCCCTCTGTTTGCAATCCTGCTTATAAAAATGCATGCCTTCGGGATGCTTCAACTTGTCTCAGAAATAAACATGAAGCCAGAACTGTTCAAGATGCCCTTATAATTGCTATGAGAAGAACTACAGTCCAAAGACGACAACACACTCTCAATCTCAGTGGAATCGGACGGAAAAATTGTGGCTGCCCACCTTGTAAAAGGGATCGAAATGAACTAGGTTGTGAAAACCCGGGGAAATGCATTGAGACAGCTCAAATATTACTAGACTGTATTATGCCAAAATGGAACCCTCTCGTTCCAATAGCTGACCTTTGTGATGATCTGGAATTAACACCAGAGGAGACAGATGCCAATAGGCAGGAGATTCAAATTGATAAACCAATGACCTATGATCCGAACTTCCGATTGCGCAGCTTACAAAATGGTTTCCGAATTTTTACGGACAATGATTTAATGAATGAGATAGCTGCAAGTCGACCAGGTAACTTACACCCAAACCTAGAGTTGATTACAGCGATTCTGCATATACAGATCCAGCGTGCGGGTCAGTATGACCCTCAAATCTTTGCAAGATTCAGAATCTTTTCACATGATCTGGATGAGGATGATACTATGTACCTCACATTTGACAATCCATCCATAAAAATCAACTTCAAATCTGGAATACTAGGTGCGGTACTTGTGCTCTTGCAAAGATTACCCAAGAACACACCATTATTACTATGTTCCTCCTCTGATTTTCTGCTCAAGGCACTCATCAAGGAGAAATCAAGATATGAGGACAATATGTTAGATCCATGCTTCATACTTTTCAAAGCTGTGTTTGCAGCACTGAATGAACAAATTGGCCGAACACAATTCCAACAAATAAAAGAAGTCTTTAAAGTAGACCCAGACCTTGAAATCTGCTCCTCACTTGAAGTTGACACCCAACCCGACATCATGTTCAACTCCCCTGGTATGAGAATCTCAACAGGCTCCCAACGAATTTTTACAAAGATTATAAAGGCTGGATATCCTGAGCCCTTCCGGAAATCAACATTCATTAATCTAGACCGCATACGGTGCTCAGTCTATGAAATTTCTGGCTACACCCCAACAGACGAAATGATTTGGACATCCATACGTTCAACAAATCTAAGACGACTCCACCGTGAATTATTTTGGAAGTCAATCCACAATATATTTAGAGTCAGTGACTTCTGGACTCATATTGAACATTTTGAAGTTATTTCCATCTGCCAAACCTGTGGTGTTCCTGAAAGTCTTGAGCACATAGCAATGGAATGTGATGCCTCCGGTGCAACCATGATTTGGAAACTGACCCAGAACCTCTGGACTATGAAATAGTCCACATGGCCTGCCCTTAGCTGGGGCCTTATCTTGGGTTGTAATCTCGTTAGATTCAAACACTCAAATGGAAAAATCAATCCTGTGATGGGACGATTATTTGTGATCCTAGTGTCCACTGCTTGGCACACAATTTGGAACATTCGAAATGACAAAGTCTTGAAGAATCCAGACCGAATTATCTCAGACGTCGAGATCCATAATAGATGGTTGAAGTCTATAAATTCTGCACTAGGACGAGATAGAACCCTTACCAACAAACTGAAATTTGATAATCTTGCACTGAATAAAGATCTCGTTCTACAAACATGGAGTGGTCTACTGATGAATGAAGACTCACTGCCGGATGACTGGACTTACACCACGGGGGTTTTAGTGGGTATACAGCCACTGACTTTGAAGGATTCAAAAAATGGGATAGGATGACTTTTAAAGGCTGGAGTCCCACACTATGGTATATGTGCGTAATGGCATTTCCTCCCTGGACAACTTCCCCAGCATTAACCAGAGCTCTCTGGTAGACCCAGCGGATGAATTTTGGAATGCTTCTGCAGACTGAAAGTTCATTATCCCAAACGCTCCAAAAAAAAAAAAAAAAAAAAAAAAAAGAAACAGTGGGCAGAAATTAGCCTCGATACTTGTCATTTTATAGGCCGCCGAAATTGATGCCGAAACGAAGAGTTTTATTGTCAAGTTTTGAGCGGATTGAAACGGAACATTTCGGCTAAATTCAATTGAGTAGTTTCGGTCCGCTCAAAACTTGACAAGAAACTCATTGTTTCGGCATTGACTTCGGCGGCCTCTAAATGGTAAGTATCAGGTCTGATTTCAGCCCACTTTTTTCTCTCTCATTGTGGATTAAACTTTGGGTGGCCCAAAATTGATGAAGTCACGGTGTGTATCCCTCACCTTGTTGGCAACCTCGTGGCGGATTTGGCGCATGCGGCACCCAGCTCCAGAACTCGAAGAACTTTGCCGTCGCGCTTTCGGAGGACACCTGGGATCGTAGTCTTCATGAATAGGTAAATTGTTCTGTCTCGAAACTTTCCAACACCGTGACTAGGTGGGTGCGAAGTGGAAATTCCGCGGATTGGCTGTAGCCAATAATGATATATAGGTCATGCGAAGGTCGTGAGTGCGTTCATAATAGTAGAGAATAAGGAAAATGAGATATGCATGAGCTAAAAGAAATCTACTTCTCAGGGCATTCATTCTAGCGGCTTGAAATCTCCAAAGACAGAGTGGAAACGGCGAGTGCGTTGGACGTAGAGGAAGAGGTTAGGGAGGAGATGAGGGTCGGACAGGAGGGGCTTGGAATACCTGGCGAGTGGACTGATGGCATGTAGAGCTCTGCGGGTGTTCTCGTGCACCATGCACTGGGCAGAAATGAAGATAATGCTCGACGGCCTCGTCAACCATGTTGCAGCACGGGCAGGTGGATGATGGGGATTTTTCGAGCCTATGCAGGTGGCGGGTGAGCAGGAGGTGGTGGGAGCAAAGCTGGAATAGCAGGGCACCGTGTTTGCGTGCGAGGGTGGATGTAAGTTTGCAGAACTTTGCGGAAGGGATATTGATGTGACCCGGTGTCCAGTCCAAACACAATTTGAAGTTGGGGCGCCATTCTCGCACCTTTCGCAGTCGCCAATGGAAGATGTTCCAGATGTAGCGGCCCACGCCCGGTATCGCGCTTGTGGTTGAGCTCACTGCCAAGGTATTGTCCCCTCGATCTCTTCATCGGTCAATATCGGCATGGTGCTCCAACCAATTGTCATGGGGCGGGAGCCGCCTAGAAGACCGAGAGGGGAACGGAGGTACGAAGAAAATCTCAGAGGGCACGGGTGCCCCGAAACTGGTGTTGATTCGACGAAGTGGACCCCAATGAACCAAGGGAATATAAGTACATGGCGAGGCAGTGCTACAGGTAATGGTAGTGAAGTATTTGTAAGTATTGTACGGCAGGATTGTGGAATAATAGAATATAAGCGATGTAAAGGCATGTCAGAATCGACCTAGCCATGCCCCTTACACCAATCTCTTCATCTTACAGGCTGCCCAGGCTGACGCGAAACATAGCATCATCCCATGCGGGTTCTTACACACATGCTTCAAGATTGTGCCTGTTGCCTCAGCCATTCCAAACTTAATGCGGAGGCCTGGCATATTTGCCCCAGACAGGTGGGACCAACACCTTGATCCCAGCCGGGACAACGACTGCTGGGCAGACTTCCAATTACGAGTACTTATGTAATAAGTTCTCGTTCTTTTCTAAAGTTTACATAGCCGTTTCACTAGCTGCGTGAATTATCAGTTACGATTTTATAGTACAAGGAAAATAGTGGCTGTGTTGAAGGGTTTTTCAGAGACTCCATTAGAATTTTTGTGACTGCATAGTGGCTGTGCTATCGGCCAATGCCGAGCGTACTTCTGACATCCACAGGCGTTGGTTCGAACCTGATGATTGGATTCCTTTTTTCGGTTGGTCTTTTTTTTAGCTAATTATTACCTCTAAAAATTGACACCAACTTGTCCAGACGCTGGGGTAGGCTACAATGGATAATTCTAATGGGAAACCCGGTTTCTCGAGAAACCCCGGTTCATCAGAGAAATCTTGCATTTTTCTAATGGGAAACCCCTTCAAACTGTTTATTGTTTCATGGCTGAATAAAACATTGGTATGGAGTGGGAGTACTGTGATCCAGGTTTGAGATTTGGGAGTTTCCGGTCACACAGATATCTCATTTAAAAAAAATTAAGTACGAGTTTTGCCGGGCTGTGCCACGGCCCACACCCCAAGTTTGGATTTGATCATGGGATATCTCCTTCCATATCTCCACTGGGACGATGTTCATCCCATCTTGACCTTGTATCAAGGCAAGTGCAATGACCAAGTGAACATTGCCACACATGAATGTGATGTACTAAGCCCAATGCAATGGTTGGAAGAGATGTTTCCCCCATTCAAGGACGACAACCTCCTCAGTGCCATATTTGTCATGACACTCCGACCGACCTAAGAATTAAGCACCCCTAATTTAAAAAAATTGGATTAAGAAAGCACTGACCATATGCAGAACAAGGTCGACACATGGAGTCCATCGTCACGCGGTGGATTAAAACGAGACGCCAGGGCCACCTTTATGAGCACTCACAGATATTATGGCCACGTGTACGTGTCGGAATGCGACGGCACCTAGACTCTTAACCAGTCTGCTGCTGTGACAATTCTTAGTGCAAGCACTTTGCCGCAGGCAGACTGGTACAACTAGGGTCAGGCAATTGGGCTGAGTGTGGAGTTTTAAATGCTGAGTGGGCCCAATCACGGCCATCAAACCACTTTCTTTTTTTTTGGGAGTGTCTGGGATACTATTATTCCCAAATGGTTTGAATTTTTACATCTGGTCTGAATTTCGTTTTGTTCTTGCTTTTCCCTTTTGTTCTACGCCTCCGGTTTTTCTCGGAATAGACTCTCAGAGATGGCTTGCATTTGCCTTCGAATCCACCGAGCCATACAAGTGCAGGAACCCATTGAAAACGACGCTCCAAATCTCGGGTTATAAATAGAACGATCACTTCCCAGCAAAACGACTTGCGACTTTGACAAGCCTCAAAAAGTGCCTTTCCGCAATCCCAAGCCTTCGATATCTTACCTGGACATACACCGGAACATAAATTTATATCCTGACAAAAACTGGACCCAACAGAAGAGAGAGAGAAACAAGAAATCCAGACCAGATTTTGGGTATAATAGTAATGAAACTCAGTCTGCAGAAGCATACCAAGCTCATCCGCTTGTGTTGCTGGTTTTGAACCAGTCATTGCCAGTGAAGGTGCAGGTGCCAACAATTCCCAAGTAAACCTGAAGGTTTTGTGCACCGTCCTGAGAAGCCTAGTAGAAATTCTGAAGACACAGATTTTAAGTCATTGGAAATTAGATTCCTTCTACTCTTTTGAATCTCAACATTCTACCTAAATTGAGGCCAGAACAGGCCAGAAGGGAAAAGTTCAAACTCCGCGTGCAGCCCGATTGATCACTTCGAGTTGTACCAGTCTGCCTATGGCAAACTTCTTGCAGTACCTCAAATGTCGTAGAGTGAGTCTAGACGGCGCCCACAAACTTCGACGATTTTTACTGGGAGCTATGCACGTTGAATTATTCCCGGCAAATCCTCTCTCGAAATTCCTTTAATGTACAACTTTATCGAATCGTGCATTCGCCCCAACGAATTTCGGAAAACGGCGAGAGTGGAGACTGTTCGTGGATTTAGCCCCTGTCTTCCGCGATCGCCTATGTCACTAATAGCCCTCGTGAAAGACGCGCGGGTTACCTTGCTCATCAAAGAGCAACTCCAGCGCGGTGAAACCTCTCTGTTTCTCATCCCGGTGCCAGCACCACGGGGCGTGCTCGCGGTATGCGGTGTCCGGCACGAGGCGGGGAACCAGCGTCTTGCCCTCTATGACGTGCAGCGGCAGGACTTCGATGCGCCGGTCAGCTTGCGCAGTGCGGATGGGGTCGAGGACCTCCACGATTCGCAGGACGAGTTTGGGGCCCTTTTTTGCAGCGGCTGTTTCGAAGCGGACCACCGCACTGCCTGCGATATTACTTGGTGAGCCACCGAGCGACCAGTAATTTCTGCGTTGCGTACCAGAAAACGGGAAGTGCGGGACGGCGGGGTCGAGTGCGGGGTCCTTGTTCTCAAACAGGTACCGCAGACGGAGGAATCGCGCGGTGTCGTCCCGGACGATCCACGCCCCGGTGGACGAGGCATCAAAGTGCAGCGGGAAGGGCTCCCCGATGCGGTGCACAATAGGCGCGCGCGTGTTGATCGTCTTCCCGAGCCTCCGACAGCGCGCGAGGAGGTCGCACGAGACGAAGCCCTGCGCCACCAGCTCCTCCCCAAGTGGTGTCAACTCCTTCATTGAGGCGACGTGGATGAGAGGAATGTGCCAGGGAAGACCCCCTCCAATGTCCGAAGTCTCTGGCTCGCCGCCGGTCTTTGTGGGCCGGAAGCGCACTTGGCCGGCGGTGGGATCCAGGTGTGGTGGCGCGTGGTAATGGAGAAATCCACGAATGCGGTAGGACAGGCTCAGAGTTGCCTTCAAACGCTGGAATGCAGCCGCACACATCGCGTGAACTAGCGTTTGGTGAGTCCCGTATCACTTTCGGAGCAGGATTTTTCTGATTGTCACGCCCACCTGAAGTCAGAACTGCGAAGCTACTGGATACGTTGCTGGTCGAGGTACTTTGGTTCTTGGAGCTTGAACGAGCATCAAGACCAGTCCCTATTGAGGCCTATGAGGCAAGAGACGATGTCACGATACACAGCTGGCCGCTGGCGTGAAAGAATCGGCCCATCGGTCCGCAGATGCGATCACGATGGTTCGCCCTCCGTTCCAAACACTCCGTCTCCTTTTCTCCGTGAGCCGCACACCATCGTCGATGGATCTCAACAGCTTTGTCAAAACTCCTTTACCAAGTCGCCTTCTCCGGACCCTCGAGTTCCCAAGTCCTGCATTCCTGCCACCTGTCGCCAAAGTGCCGTTTCCGGTTGCCTGAGTCATGACTGACTTGACTTCCGACCTCCCCATTCTCGGGGATCCTCTTTCTCCATTGGAGGTCGAAATTGTTGCGGTCGCAACTCTGGATTTCCACATCTGCGGTTTCAGCCCAGGTATTTGTTCAGGCCATACTGGCTTCGACTGCCAGAGCTTGTATACTCGAGTGTGTCCGGAATGGGGATTATAGCGAGATTCTCGTCGAATCGAGCATAGCTGGGGTCATACTCCAGCCCCGAACATGCAAACCATCTCGCCATACATTTATCAGACCCTCCACTTGCAAATCCACTTCAGTCATCGGAAGCGGAGTCCATCTCCCCATCTACAAACGCCAGTCCCTCGCGCTCCGTACCCATCAACACCTCCGAGTCAGACAATATCAGGTCGCAATTCTAGGAATATCGAGTGAGTCCAATAATTAGGCGTATGTAATTAGGCTTACTTGCGAAATGCGCTCAGTGAGACTCTCGAGCCGGGGACGTAACGAGCGGCGGGCTGGGGAAGGATGTCAGTCGCGAATATTCACCGCATCAGAACAGTATTATCCCCACCTTCAGATCTCTGGCGTTTCTTAGGCGTGAGCTGCTCGACGAATTTGACTTGTTGCCCCTGCTTGTACGTGATCGACCGGCGCACGCACGCAATCTCCGTCTCGAGGGCCTCGTAGCGGAGCTGCAGCTCGAAGTTCTGCTCGTCGTACTTGCGCAGGTGCGCCGTGAGGATGGGGAGTTCCTTGACAAGGTCGGAGGCGAGTTCGGAGGCAGGGGCCATGTTCCAGGTTGCGATAAAGGAGGATGGTTTAGTAGGGCAAGCGGGAGGAGGAATGAATATAGCAGTAGGTGCGGGGAGATGGAGGTAGGAGGGAGAGAAACTGAAGGAACGGGGCCACGTGGTTGACAGAAATTCCGGTGCATCGGATGTCAGCCGCACCTTTAATCTAGCGTCCGCGCCTATACGCCTAAGGATAAGTGTTTTTGGGCAAGTGGAACACTGAGAGGCCCTCAGCCAATACATTTTAAACTTTGAGTCTTTGACTACTCGGAATCTGCCAAATACTGGAGAAGGATTCGAACCACGTATTAAATTACTTGCTCGAATTGCGCAGGTCCCCGGGTTGGGCTCTCACGGCCCAAACACCACGGCAGTCGCATCCATTTTTCAACTTGGCATAGGACTACGCGTTGCCTCGCGCAGGCGTCCCCGTCCGCGAGGTGCGGGAAAGAGATCAAAATGGGAATACTACGACATTAATGGAAGAGGAATTCCGAGTCCATTCCGACTGATTCAGATCAGTATAATGCAATGCTGCGCGTGCGGGTTGGACGGTACTGCGGTTCCGACAACTCTTGGCCTCAATTCGTACGATCTGATGAGACGAGTTACGGGCTCGAGGACAGGTTTGAACCTGTAACTTCTGACACCCTGCGGAGATCGGTACTACCCGGAGGACGAAGGCTTGAGGGTATAAAATGTCTGAAGATTCTCGGTAGGCCATCAATCTAATATGCATTTCTTCTCGCTTTTCCTCAGCTTCTTTTTCTTTGTGTCCCCTGCTCAGCATCGTGGGGGCCGGGCGACCTCACGTCTACGTTGTTGACGTTGTAAGCCAACCGCTTCGGACCAGGCACCTGGTTGATTAACGATGGCGCACACACAGGCGCGATGGTTGCAAGTACTTCTCTCCATCGGCCAGGACCCCACCACGAATGCAATGATAATCCCAGCTTCGGTTATTGAGATGGCAGCAACGGGTATATCGGTCGCGACTGGGAATGTGTACCTACCTATTGTCTCCACTTGGTTAATCTCCTTCTCAAAATTTATTTGTTCTGTCCAGACCAGAACCTGAGCTCTCTCCCCCCGTTTATAGCGGCGGACAACTCCATTGGTCATATCGTGGGCATGGTGCGTACTCCTTGAATTTCTGAAGGGATCTGTTTACATTCTTTTGTTTATTCCACAGATACCGTTGAGGTGCGCGCAACAGATTTGATTTCCCGCAGTCGGCCTTCGCTGCTGTGTAGCATAATGGCGGTCTTCCGGGTAAGCTCACATCCTGACACCGAATTTCCACTCAAGCCGATGGAAGTTAGGTTATTTCACGCAGATCACGCGCTTCCCCAATGATGGAGTGGGTCTCTCCGTCTTTGTCAACGAAGATGTGGGCCAGTACACAAATAACATCATCAAGTACCGCCTCATCGATGAGATCTTCGGCCGGGACTGGACCCGGTGAATTGTAATTCCAGGTGCCCACCAATCCCGCGCCGTTGCATCCGACTACGCATTTCAACTCCTCCTCCCAGACACAAGGACGAAGCCGCAGAAGCGGGCCCCGCTGTGGCAGCCCTGACGAACACACCTTCGCCCATCAACGCTTCCCTTCCTTCCTCGCTGGCCTCAGTGGAGGGAAAATATAGAAACCTCGGATACGGACCAGACATCACGCTCTGTGCGCCCTCCGTCATGTCCTCAAAGTCTTCGGCGGTACTCGCACACTTAAACAGCACGTCCCCCGCCGAACTCGCGCAGGCAGACCGTGTCTGGGATTGGGACCACCGAGTCTATATTCTAGTCTCCCGTATTTAGACTCGTCACTCCACGTATTTAGACACAGGAGATTTACTAATCTTTCTTTCATGGCTTGGTGGGTATACATACCGAAGAATACAGCCGGCAACAAAAATGGTGCGAGGTATGTACGAGACTGCGTTGAATTGGGGCCCCGCCACAGAAGGACAGCAAAACTGGGAGGGTTCACTTTTTGACTTGCCAAATTGACTTGCACCAGCGCGGATTGACTTGTATTGACTTGTGCGGGGATTTCCGGTGCGCAAGTCAATTTGTCGCCCGCACAAGTCAGCATGCTTACGCGCAAGTCAATTTGTTGACTTGCACAAGTCAATTTGTCGGCAGTGACTTGGGCATATTCTTGCAGTCCCAAGGCATTTCCCACTCACCTGGTATGCTCACCAGATTGTCACATGCATTGTATATCATTGATTTTGCCGTGTATGAGCAGTACCGGCGAGATCTTCGACATCACATCAATTGTTCTGTCTTTCATCGTCGAATAGTTCGTATGATTATTGACTTGTGCAGTCTCAGTGCTCTACAGGACTTCAAGGTACACATACCAACCACTGGAATGATCAGAAATACTGGGCTAACAGGCATTTTAGAAATACCGTGCACGCAAGTCAGTTTGGTCATTTACGTAACTTGCAAGTCAGTTTGTCGGCCGTGACTTGACCACATTCTCAGCATCCTGGATACCATCTTCCCTGATAGGGGCCACTTATGCTATGTGAAATGTATGTCTTCCAAGTTGTAGGGCCATGCAAGCATTGTCTGTTCATTGGGTTGATATGTTTAACATTACATCAATTCTGAAGATGCTCACCAAGGTCTTTATTTTCCAGTCCGATATTCCATACACACTGCCCGAATAGGGGTGCTCAATTCTTAGGTCGGTCGGTCGGGTCGTTGGAATAAATAAAATAAAATAGAAATGTTTCAAACTCCGCTCGGCTTGAATTCTGTTTACATACGTAGCACCTCCACGCCACTCGGGACTCTCACACTTCCCATCCCTGCTGCAACCTTTCTCCATCTTTCTCAGAGGTTCGTGTGATCATTAGAGCCCTCTGGCTGTAATTAACTCCCTGCTTCCAGTTTATTGACACGTTCCTCTTCAAAGCCATCCAAATTGTCAACATCCTCTTCTAGAGCAACAGATGCAGCAAGTAGATTCTTAAGAATGGACAGGACATCTGAGTACTCTTGGATCTTGGTACTTAACTTTAGGCATGGGTTGAAGTGCTCCAGAGATCAGGATGAGCGGAGTTTGAAATTTGGTATTCTATTTTATTTTTCTACAACGACCCGACCGACCAACCTAAGAATTGAGCACCCCTGATTGGGCCGGTGAAACGATCGACACGCGGGCAAGCGTGAAAATGAAGTGCTAAGCTATGCAAACAAGCAAATGGCTACCAGATCTCAATTGATAAATCAACCAAAACCAAAACCAAAACTTGAACACAACCCAACTAACTTCACAAAACACTCTATGGTAAGGCCCTTGTTGTTGATCGCGCAAGTTCGGGGATTCCAACCAAGTATTAGGCTGTTGCAATTTGAACACACTACAATTATTGACTTCAGAAATCAAAGCTTCTTGGCTGTGAGACCAATAACAAATGCAGACTCGTTTACTGATCTTCTAGGCACTCAAAGAGAGGTCTGAGACGGTGGGAACGTGTTTATATTCAATGGGGTGTGTTTATATGTGGTGTGGTTCACTATAAGCGATGTAATCCTTGTATTCCAATGATAGTAACCGAGTCTTTGCCAATACGACTGAAACTCAGAGAGTAACAAGTCCCTTCAAATCCGATGATGTTCTTATAGCCCGTTGCTAATGCCTTTTAACTGTTCCTTGTTCGTGTTCCTTGTCCGATATGAAACCCTGATATGACCCGATATGACCCGATATGAAACCCGTTGGTATTATCTTTATATAAGATACCGTTTCCGTGTTATTATCGATATATAAGGTAAGGGAACCGATGTGACAAGCAATCCAAGCAGAGAACCGCTTCCAAGGACTTTAGCTAAAGTACAACACCAAAAGACTCGTAGTTTAATAGCAAATCCAAGGCAACCAGAGGTTATAGCCAAGGCCTATTAGCCGAATTGAGGTCCTCTTAAGCTTATTTAGGCGCTTTGCCAGGTGCAACTCAAGAAAACAACAATACAACAACCACACAATCAATTATTGAGCCCACAGACAAGACACTACACCTACTTTCTAACTGTCAGTCGTTTGACTGATAGCCAGAAAGGAGGGGCAGGATCCCGTGTCGAAAGACATCCCTAGCTACTGTATTTATACTACTTGGCTATCACAGGGTTCCTAATTACACTGGTTGAACATTTCACGTTTTTGAGTGAAAAAATTGATAAAAAATGTCATTCAATTTATAGCCATTTTTCACCGAAAAAAGAAGTGAAAAATTTAAAACATTTTCACCACTTTTTTGACTTGAAATCAAAGTGAAAAATGTGAAACAAATTTTGTGATGTTGTTAAGATGTTTCTTTTGCATTTTTTGACTGAACTCAAGGTGAAAATGATGGTGAAAAAATCAAAAGTTTTTTCACTAATTTTTTCAGCAGAAATCAAAGTGAAAAATGTGAAACAAAGTTGGTCATATTGTTAAGATGTTTGTTTCACATTTTTGACTGAAACTCAAGGTGAAAAATGCGAAATATCACTTGTTGAACATTTCAATTTTTTGAGTGAAAAAATTCATAAAAATGTTATTCAATTTATTGGCATTTTTTCACCGAAAAAAGAAGTGAAAAATTCAAAACATTTTTCACCACTTTTTGAGTTGAAATCAAAGTGAAAAATGTGAAATAAAGTTTGTGATGTTGCAAAGATGTTTCTTTTGCATTTTTTGACTGAACTCAAGGTGAAAATGAAGGTGAAAAAATCAAAAGTTTTTTCACTAATTTTTTCACCAGAAATCAAAGTGAAAAATGTGAAACAAAGTTGGTCATATTGTTAAGATGTTTGTTTCACATTTTTGTCTGAAACTCTAGGTGAAAAATGCGAAACATCACTGGTTGAACATTTCAAATTTTTGAGTGAAAAAATTGACAAAAATGTCATTCAATTTATTGGCATTTTTTCACTGCAAAAAGAAGTGAAAATTTTAAAACATTTTTCACCACTTTTGTGAGTTGAAATCAAAGTGAAAAATGTGAAACAAACCTCATGTTTTTCTTCGAACTAGTAATACCGTTAATTCATACACATTTCAAGGTAAAAACAAAGGTGGAAAAATGAACAGTTTTTTGACCAGTTGTTTCACTAGAAATAGAAGTAAAAAATGCAAAACAAACAGTGGTGGCAAAAGCTAACTCACCCAGAATTCACATATGTTTCACTCATGTGTTCCGAAGGTGGTTGGCAGCTAAACAAAGCCGATATCACAGTCCATCAATTGTTCTTTGCCAGACAAAATACACACAGAATAGACAAAGGACAGACAAAGGAGCTTGGAAATCCTGTGGCCCTTTGTCCTTTGTCCTTTGTCCTGTGTCCTTTGTCCTTTGTCCTTTGTCCTTTGTCCTTTGTCCTTTGTCCTTTGTCCTTTGTCCGTCCTTTGTCTATTGTCTGCCTTTCACTGGTGAAGCAATTCAAGTTTTTTTGACGGAAAAATTGGTAAAAAATTCAAAATCTGTTTAGTACATTGTATTTTGGGTCCCAGTGGCATTTTAGGTGTCCCTGCATCTATTTCTGGTGTGCTTGGGCCCATGCCACCCACCATTCCCTCACGGATTTAAAATCCGAAAAATCACCCTTTATTGTTGTTTTAATGAGTACTTGGCCCGCGGTGAGTCCAATCCCAGACGGATTTTGCGGCCCAGCGCCATTTTAGGTGCATTTCAGGTCCCTGCATCCATTTCTGGTGTGCTTGGGCCCATGTCGTCTGCCGTTCCCTCACGGATTTAAAATCCGACCTAAAAATCAAGCAAAATGGCTGTTTTAATCAGTACTTGGCCCCAATCCCAGACGGATTTTGCGGCCCAGCACCATTTTAGGTGCATTTCAGGTCCCTGCATCCATTTCGGTGTGCTTGGGCCCATGGCGTCTGCTGTTCCCTCACGGATTTAAAATCCGACCTAAAAATCAAGCAAAATGGCTGTTTTAATCAGTACTGGACCTGAAATGCACCTAAAATGGCGCTGGGCCGCAAAATCCGTCTGGGATTGGACTCACCGCGGGCCAAGTACTCATTAAAACAACAATAAAGGGTGATTTTTCGGATTTTAAATCCGTGAGGGAACGGTGGGTGGCATGGGCCCAAGCACACCAGAAATAGATGCAGGGACACCTAAAATGCCACTGGGACCCAAAATACAATGTACTAAACAGATTTTGAATTTTTTACCAATTTTTCCGTCAAAAAAACTTGAATTGCTTCACCAGTGAAAGGCAGACAATAGACAAAGGACGGACAAAGGACAAAGGACAAAGGACAAAGGACAAAGGACAAAGGACAAAGGACAAAGGACACAGGACAAAGGACAAAGGACAAAGGGCCACAGGATTTCCAAGCTCCTTTGTCTGTCCTTTGTCTATTCTGTGTGTATTTTGTCTGGCAAAGAACAATTGATGGACTGTGATATCGGCTTTGTTTAGCTGCCAACCACCTTCGGAACACATGAGTGAAACATATGTGAATTCTGGGTGAGTTAGCTTTTGCCACCACTGTTTGTTTTGCATTTTTTACTTCTATTTCTAGTGAAACAACTGGTCAAAAAACTGTTCATTTTTCCACCTTTGTTTTTACCTTGAAATGTGTATGAATTAACGGTATTACTAGTTCGAAGAAAAACATGAGGTTTGTTTCACATTTTTCACTTTGATTTCAACTCACAAAAGTGGTGAAAAATGTTTTAAAATTTTCACTTCTTTTTGCAGTGAAAAAATGCCAATAAATTGAATGACATTTTTGTCAATTTTTTCACTCAAAAATTTGAAATGTTCAACCAGTGATGTTTCGCATTTTTCACCTAGAGTTTCAGACAAAAATGTGAAACAAACATCTTAACAATATGACCAACTTTGTTTCACATTTTTCACTTTGATTTCTGGTGAAAAAATTAGTGAAAAAACTTTTGATTTTTTCACCTTCATTTTCACCTTGAGTTCAGTCAAAAAATGCAAAAGAAACATCTTTGCAACATCACAAACTTTATTTCACATTTTTCACTTTGATTTCAACTCAAAAAGTGGTGAAAAATGTTTTGAATTTTTCACTTCTTTTTTCGGTGAAAAAATGCCAATAAATTGAATAACATTTTTATGAATTTTTTCACTCAAAAAATTGAAATGTTCAACAAGTGATATTTCGCATTTTTCACCTTGAGTTTCAGTCAAAAATGTGAAACAAACATCTTAACAATATGACCAACTTTGTTTCACATTTTTCACTTTGATTTCTGCTGAAAAAATTAGTGAAAAAACTTTTGATTTTTTCACCATCATTTTCACCTTGAGTTCAGTCAAAAAATGCAAAAGAAACATCTTAACAACATCACAAAATTTGTTTCACATTTTTCACTTTGATTTCAAGTCAAAAAAGTGGTGAAAATGTTTTAAATTTTTCACTTCTTTTTTCGGTGAAAAATGGCTATAAATTGAACGACATTTTTTATCAATTTTTTCACTCAAAAATGTGAAATGTTCAACCAGTGTTAGGTTACATGGGTCCATACAATGATAACAATAATTTTGATGAGAAAGATAAATATAATGTTGTTAAACTGAAAGAACTGATTGGCAAACACAATTGCTATGACTCTCGTCCCTTCTTTGGGACGCCTCCACACCTATTCTTGGCCCTAATTGATCCAGACCAATTGGCTGTGTGCTTATTCATCCAAAATATCACATGCCTGCTCAGTCATCCAAATATTCTTGATAGCTCAACAAAACCCCCATGTGCATGTCAATCTCTGAGGGTTAGGGTGTCCCACTGTCCCCGAACCGAATCTGAATGTATCCGAATGATTCCTGAGCCCTCCGAGGCATCTAGGCTCATGTGATTATAGTCACAGTGACCAAACATGTCACAAATATCGAACTTGTGCCCACAACTGCACCAATGACTCTGTCAACTTGATTTGACCTGCAACCTGGATCAACTCCTCGTCTAGATGGATAGTATTTGATGCCCTTGATATTTGGTACGCCATGGTATGTCCCAATTCGATCGAATGGTTGGACACCAATTTTAGCTAAAGTCACTTGCAGCTTCCCAGACCGTTGACCCTCATGGTATCGGTGGCTTGGCAAGTCTACTAGCTTCCCCAGTGCGTCCTTTAGCCAGCAGTATGGGCCTCACTCCAGCTCTCATGCAGAGATGTACACATTAGATATGTAAAGCAGCGCAGAAATACACATTTAATGCATTTTCAGGCTTGGCCAAATTGCCAGCTTATCACCGGAACATACATATCTCCTACCATGCTGTCATGTGAAAGATAATACAATGACTGATGGTGATACATGTCCTTCACGAGGAACCAACAAGGCAACAAGGTGGGCATTGCTGAATATATATGTATGCTTTGGGACACCTGGATGTTGTAAACAACCTAACTTGCAAATATTGTGGCCAAAGATGACTTCTGTGGTGATTTTGTTGCACAAGTGAATTTGTTGCTGGCTCAAGTCAACATCCAGCCGGACAAGGAAGACATTTCTGAATATATACCTCTGCCTTTTGGACTCCCATATGTCAGTAACAACCTACCCTGCATTTCTTATATGCACAACATATTTGTGCATGGGATTTTTGTACACAAGTCAATCTGTCGCCTACACAAGTCAATACTTGTCTGTGCATGCAAGGCCAACCGGTCAAGCCAGACATCACTGAAGGAATACCTACCTTGAAATGAATGATCTGTGTTGCTTGGCCTGTACAACAAGCCAATTCCATGTACGTAGCATTTCTCAATGATATCAAATGGCGGATGAATACACGAGCACGGGCAACGGCATGGGCAATGCTGATGGTATCAAACGTCGATCAGACGTCGACAGCCGCTGCCGGGGGTGCCGTGGGGGATCCTACTGCGACAACGGAGCCATAAGAGATGTTTCAGAAGGTGGAGGGGTGTTTTAATTTTAGTGGGGGAGTTGGTTGTAAGCGAGCCCAAGCACAAGTCAACGCCCGCACAAGTCACACAAGTCAACCCACCCAAATTCAAACTCCGCTGGCAGCGCAAGTCATTTTGCCAAGTCAATCTGATATCCCTCCAAAACTGGTCGCTCAGGCCTGGACAAAAGAGTCAGACTGGTGTCCGCTGATAAGCTGCGAAATTTGCGAAACCTCAAATCTTACGAATGCATGACATTCAGCACTCATCCAGAGGTTGGCGTGAGCTCCAAACGTGCAACTCAGAGCCATATTGCATTATCATCTTAAACTGGCAATAACAGCTTATTCCTGGAAACTTCACCCTTGGGACACTTGGGGGTTGAATCCGGATTAAGGCTTAAAGCCCATACATCAAAGTCCTGAAACACCCTCTATACGGGGGAAGGCAAAAGCAATGCTCACTATCAAAGGGAGAATCATATTATCCACCTCTGGCATTTATTGGCACGCTGGGAACCTTATTCGGGAGGGAAACACCTAGTTGTTTACACGACTTTGGCTTACCCGACGCAACGCGATGGGTCACCTGATCAAGGCCTGGACCTACAATTATTACTCCTATACACCGGATCCGCGACAGCGCGATCACCCGATAAGCCGCAGACCGGATTAAGCTTGTACTGCGTGTTTCTGGATACCGATTAAGGGCATCTGGGGTATCATTGGGAGGGTATTAAACCATACAATTCAGTCAACGATACTAGAAGTTGAGGCATCTACCACAGAGGAAGATATGGGTCAATTACCCTATTCAGGGGAATAATTACACATATAATCCCCTGATCGACGGGAGTCATTGGACGAACATATAGGAGAGCTCAAGTAGCGAATAAGGGCGCCAGGACGCGCGCAGCTGATACCGATTGCAGGCTAATTAATTAAGTAGAATACCCGAGGCCTAGTAATCACGCACATGTAATAGTTTTTGTACAGTATATAAGGAGGGCAGAACCAGGGAGGACGGCACTGAACCAGACCCCAGAAAGTGAGGAGCAATACAGCCCTTGCGTATGGAGTTGAAGTTTAGGCTTGAATCTTTGACTGTCAATTAGTCTCAGAATTTAAGTTCGGTTTTGGAATAGCATCAGTGGGATTTATAAGTGTCAGTTACGGGGCGTGAGCCATACCAAGTTCGAGGCGTGAGCCATTGTGTGTGTTTTGCGGCGTGAGCCATAGTTACGGGGCGCGAGCCAAGTCAGTGGAATAAGGCGCGAGCCAAACAACCGGGTCTAAACAGCCCACCGGATTAATAGTCCACCAAAAACAAACCGGTCTAGAGCCGTTATGTCTGCATAGTTGGGAAACTTAAATCCACGTTGGGAACCAACCAATAAATTCAGGTTGTGTCTTGAACGCCACTTCAAGAAACTAGTTGAGACTTAGCCACCCTTGGGGGAACGGGAATTGAATACTTTCGTGACAATTACGTTGACTCGTGGTTTCCTTGGACCTATACTTGTGTCCAAAAAGACCCGAGTCTTGTCAGTGCATCAAGGTCATTAAGGGAGTGTGTTGGTGTTGGAGTCTGTCTATTGTCGGTTTAGTCGTGTTTAATCTCACTTTGTGAGTTAAGCATAACTCAGTCGTTCCATAGGGGGGATTTTGGCAGTTGCATATTTAGACCATTGAACCTGAGCAACTCTTTCACCGCGTCCACAACAACCGTCTCGCCATACAAGGTAGGTTCTGCGTCAGGATTTTCAGTCAGCAGATTCTGAGGGCCAAACACACATGCTCACATCTGGGCCGCCGCCTACGCACAGTACCTCGATAATGAGCTTCCAGCGTTATTTTCACGGGGATGAAAAATGTACAGGGAGCCTGGGGGATAATCTGAGAAGTTACTGCCTCTCTGATGGCAAAGATCGCGAGAATGGCTGCGAGGATGAGCTTTGCAGACATGGTGAGAGTATAGAAATCTATCTTCAACCACACATATATAGTCAAAGACAGTAGCGAATTCCATGGAAGAAAGAATAAACCCGCAATTTAATCAACACGAGCCCGCCGACGCTCTGTAATTCAATCGCAGGAGTTAACCTGAATCCCACGCCGGTGGGATATATATTGGCTAGCGATTGGTGCGGATTTAGTGGTTGGCGGTGAGGTCCCAACCGCCTAAAGGCGGATACGAATTACCGTGTAAATCGCACATATTGGTGATGATCCGTTCTCAATGAGTATTGGAGCAAAGAGTCATAATTTCACTTGATAGAAGGCCGAGATCCTTGAAGCATGGTCTTGAGGACACGAGATCCTCGGGGTGTGGTGGTGAGTGGGATCACATTGACAAGGAACATGAACTTCTCCCCACAGATGCATACCATTCATGTGGGTGAAATATCCAGTGAATGTACCAAACAAAATGACTAAAAACAGTGGTTCTACGGGATCGCCAGGTATTACATGCCGATGGCGGAAGTCCGATATTGTGAACGTCTTGAGGTCGAGGAGAGACCAAACACGCGCCATGATGTCGCACCCGCTGAGTAAGCTCTTCAAAGAGGTATAATGATAACAGTGTGCTCCGGAATGAGGTGTTCACGGTGAGTCGTGGATATACAGCGATCACAGCTGTTGATACATTCCTAGTGTCGTCATGAAGGTCGAGAGAACTATCTCGCATAGGTTGTCAAAGAGGTGCATATGGGAGACCGACGGATGAATCCTGGCCATCGGAGCCACGGCGCGGCCTCGTGCATGGAGTCTCCATGACTGGACCATCCGAGCATGCGTTGCCTCCGAGAGTCGGTCAAGTCAGACCGCAGTCGGATGTAGTTGGCAAACACTTTCTGCCCAGTTCTGCTGCCCAGTCCTCTGCTAGTCTGTAGTTAACCGCGCCACCATGTGGTGGCCGCGTTATTACAAATCATCGGAGTTTTAAATATGTTCTCACGGCCTCTCAAGCCTCCCAGGTGCTCAATTCACTTCGTTCAAAACAGCAGATGTATTCTCAGTCGGGTTTTGGAGGTATCTGCCAGTTCAAAAATATATTATTCCCTTCATTTTTCCACAATCGATACTCCCCCCGCATCCGGATGTCGGCCCGGTGATGGCGCATCAATTTTCAAGCTGGGCGTTCTCGACTTGCACCCAACCGTTGGTGACAAAGTTTTACTGGAGAATATGGTAGAGTAGGGTTGCTACACGTTAATATTCCGACAAATTGTGGAAAAACACCATGCGGTACGTGTTTTGAACACCGCGAATTTTGGGATTACATAATAACGCGGCCAGCGATGAGTATATACGAGAAACGAAAATGAGAACATATATAAATAGAATGCCGAGGGATCCGGGCGATGGCCGCTGATGGCCTGGTAACGCCTCGGCTGAGCTTTGACAGTCACCTCCAGCAATGGCGGTGCTTCCCCCATGCAGGTTCGCAAAGCTTGAGCCGAGGCGTGGGAGCATCTGTCATCAAATCTCTGTCTGCTACATTTCACTATGCCGAAGGCAAGGGGCAACTATGAGAGAACAAAGAAATTTAGAAATCCCGCCTCAGAGACAGTGTTCAGTAGGTCAGAATACATTGGACTGCACATTTAAATGGATGCTCAAAATATTGCAACGTGTCATGATTAATTGAGTTGTGGTGTTGTGTCTCAGGTGAAATTGCTACCACCAAACAGCACCACTGATCTTGGACCATCGAGTCTAGTGGTCTTTTCCCTCCAGGAAACAAAAAGAAATCTAGGCACTCAAAATGGCTGGAAAATGCTGCTAGCACACCTCATAAAATTTGAAAGTTTTTTTTTCAAGTACCAGGGTTACCTCCCCCCCTCCAAATAAGGAAATTCCTTATCTCAGTAGCCCCTTGGCCAAAGGTGTTTGACTCCATATTCATTGGAGATAGATCCTCTCACAAATGAAATATGCAGAACGTAAGGGGACTAGAGACAAACGAGACAGACTGCATGCTAATTCAGCAGGCTGCTGCGGAGAACTTGTCCAACGCTGAGCAGCGTAGAATCGGGGAATAGATTAAAGGCTGAGACCCGGCCAAGCTTGAAGTCAAAAGGCTCAAGGCTATCCACAAAAAGCTAGTAAACAAAATAAAACCCTTGTGCTGGCACATGCTCAAGTCCCAGAGTTCCCTGCATGCAACCTCCCTCTACCACTAAAACTGTGAGGCATTTGCTGTGGATGATTCCTGAAATTGATGATGACGCCAGCAAAACAGAACCATTCCTTGGGTCACTTGGTTCATTTGCTGACACTACCAGTGGCCTTCTTGCGGAACCACTTTTTTTCCCCCTCACTGATTTATATGTGGCAGGTTGTACCAAAACCGATCATGTTCAACAGCAAGCAGAAACGACACCCCCAGTACAGCCGCATCCCCTTCACACCCTTTGGAACTCTGTCAGGCCTCATACATTACAAGCTGCAGTGCACTTTCACCGTCGGGCTTGCTGTATGGTCACGAATCTTGTCGGAAAGTCCGTTACAGAATGGGCAAACGAGAACATGCATGGCAATATCATGGTCTTAATCCACACCCAAGATTCCTGCCAACGCAGTCCTGGGAAAGTCCTTCTCATTTGCGGGCCCAAGATCACGGATGTTCAGGCAAGGGAGAGGAAGGCTGAGAAGGTCATCGACAGCTGCATGTTTCAATTTCTGGAGGTGATTGACCTGCGGTTCACGCAGGTCTGGGTTAACAATGAGTGCAGGGAGTGAAACGACACCGGGCTTTGTCTTACCCTGGCGTCAGAGTGGATGGTAGAATCGGTTGCTGGAGGCAAGGATGGTTTGAACATCCAGAGAAATGATGACCAGCAAATCACAGGCATCAAGGGCTCTCATTGCGTAGGGATGTAGCTATCAAAATAATTGTCCTGTGTCAAATTTTCAATAATGTCTCAAAGCAAAACAAAGCAAACAAAACAAAACTCCTCAGCAAAGAAAGTCGATATCTTGAGCCCAAACCCCGCAGTATTTTTTCATGGACCGAGAAACCTAAAGATATACCCACATGGAGATTGGAAACAGATTCAAAAAATGTGAGGATCAAATATAAACCTGGACAGTAAATCAACTGCACCACAACACTGTCATAATGAACTCGGCAATACTTGTTGCATGCATTAATCATTGAGGGAAGTCTGGCCAAGTTCAAAATTTGACTCAGAAAACCGAGCGTTGTGTAGGAACCCTCGTAACAATTAAACTATAGAAAAGCAGTGAACGTATCGGTTGTCAATTAGAGCCCACTATTTTATTTTATAAGTGGAGTTCCAAACAGTGATGATATCTCCCAAGTCATAGACTTGGATAAAAAAGTGAGGGAGTTGTCTGAGGACTGTAACAAAAAAATGTGCTTGAATCCACTCTTACTTTCTCAATTGGGACAACAGCGTTGCATGTTCCTACTTGCCTAATCGGGACTCCAAAGCGGAATTTGGCCGATCTTGCTTGAGTGTGAGAAAAAGTGGAAGATAATCTCCCTGTGTGCCTGGGATTGTCCAGGGGAAGATGGTTGAGGCCTAGGCTTCTTAGAGCTTAGGATAAGATGTTCATATGTTAAAATCATCACACAAAATGCAAGCATACCAGCCATTATCAAAGTGACAACAGATTTTGTAGTGAGCGTGTAAAGGTGGGGAAAGTATGGAGGGAAAAGACAATGGTTCTGAGCTATTTTGTACTTTTTTTCGGGGGGGCAGGGTTGTCTCTGACTCCGTGAAGTTGACCTGCTTGAATTCCACTGAAACTGGATTGAAACGAAATACAGGAAACAACAAGGAGGCAGTCAAAACACTTATGTCACCAGAGGAAGTACGGCCTTAACTTAGGACACAAGAGAAATTTATTCAAAGCTATAAGCGTGGCAACAATTGCGAAAATCTCTCTGCAAAATTACAACCGTAGGGAACTTTGAGGATCAATGATACAGCATCAGGCGGGAAGGGTTCCGGAATATGACAAATAGACCAGACAAGTTTCGGATGTTGGACCGTAAACCTAGGCCCGGTTCGGACAAGAACGAGGGGTCTGACGCCGGCAACCTAGGTCCTCGGTTCGGACAAAATCTTGGGTGTGGCGGACTGTTTTAAGTTCATCTTGTTGGCAGGGCGGCCGAGTGATTAAACTGAGGTCTCTTTTATACTTTATTCAATCTGCGAGCTTTGTGTGTTCGAGTCCCTGAAGCGCCATTTTTTCTTCCGCTGATGCACCTTCACTTAGTCAGATTATTTACAGTAACAAGCTTTAGACCATGGCGCTCAATTCAGATCCATACCTGCGGCAACAGCGCTTCTCCAAGCCAAACAATTTGGTCATATTCCTCCAATCAACTTCTTATGCTTGCTTTCGGCTGTTCCGAAATTATCACCCACCGGCCTCGAGCTCGTCCCCGAAGACTCTGATCGATTCAGGACACTTTCTCGAGGGCTGGTTCAATTCAATAATGCCATGACATTATTCAGGAAGCGAGGGAAAAAGACTGCGGCTGCAGATGGTGATCCGGGCGAGGAGGAAGATGAGGATGAGTAACTTGTAGGCGCGGATTTAGGGCCTTTTTTTGTGCGAAAACTGTTTTTAGACGACCGTGGCGCTCCCGGAAGCCATATATAGTGGTTAGAGGGGAAAACAGAAATTTTTAGAGCCTAGTACCGGTTCGGACAAAAATCGGCCAATCCGGAAAAAAAGGGAAAAAATCGGTTCGGACAAAAATTGGCCCATCGGGCCAGGTTGGGATCTAGCCTTTAAAGGGAAATTCGGGGGTCCTTTGCGAGTCTGCTTTATATGTGCAACCGACGAAAAGCGGAGGGGTGGGACCTAGTATACTATCTCGAGCCGTTGCCAAGGCGTTGCTGCGGAGGAAAGTCCGGCAAACGGTCCGCAGATGCGATCACGATGGCTCGTCCGACTCCCTTCCATTCCAAACACTAGAAACGAGGTTACGACGGACCACTTGTCGCCTTTGCCACTCTTTCGTATACTCAACTCCAAGCGCACGCGTGGTGTAATTTGCCCCATAGCCACCTCCCTAAGCTCTACCTCTAGGCATCTTGGATGGAGTATTCACGATTCACGTCTATGAACCCATCCCTCTTCTCTGCAGGCTCTCCTCTGTCGGGCACGACGCACACCCCGCACACCACCGTCAGGCTTCTAGTAGGCCGCACCTATTCCGCGTGGTATCATGTATGGATACTATTCCTTCGTGTGTCCCCTCGCCGTAAATAGCGCGCCGCAACATTCCACAGCATCTGAGTCTCAGTCTGATCGCCGTTCCATTCAGGCCTCCTGACGTGAGTATAGCGCAAATCGTCACAGCACGAGCACAGAAATTCCGAATCCCCTTCAAGCTGGTCCTCGGCCTTTCAAAATTTTCCAACTCCACTACCAAATTCGTGGGGAGCCAGACGGGGAATCGAGGGCACCCACTGGCATATCGGATCGAATACTGCCTGGCGACGTGTCAAATGTACTGCCTTCGCTGACAGTTGGACACTTGTGTGTGAAAATAAGAGTTGCCGGGTGACCTTCTCGACGCCCACAGACGCCCTCTTCGGCGACTCTCCTTACTGTTATCTCCCTCCTCGTAATTATGGCGGAAGCCATGAGTGGAATGTCCCAGCTCGTCAACCTACTCGGCACGGCAGTGAACGCGCAGGAACAGATCAATGATGCGTCAAAGGACCTCCACAAGCTCCTCTCGGAGTTGCAGAATCTCAGTGCACTACAGAGCGACCTTCAGGATCCTTTGATCCACCCATCTTTTCACGCTCTTCAACAGATCTCGGGGCCATTAACCGGATTCCAAGAATCCACGGACAACTTTATCGATGGAAGCCGCGAGCTGTGGGGTCCGAAGGTCGAGGGATACCTTGCCGATATCGAACATTTCAAAATGATGTTGAAAGGTTGGCTAACGGACAATATACCGTACGTTGCCTGTCAAAAGGATTGGGACGGTGTACTTGATCGATGGAAACAGGGGTGTAAATCAGACGCAGAGCACGACTAATGATCAGGGTGAGTTCACTCATCCTCGAATCGAATAGCAAGTCATCACACCATTCAGCTGTGCCAACGGATGCAGTGAATTCACATTCGGTCGGTGTACATCCCGGCCCTTGGCTTGAGTTGCACAGAGTACGCACAATCCTCTCGTTCATCAGGGCTCTGCCTCATTCAGGATACTAGAATCTTCTGGCGTGTGCAATACATAGGCTCAGGGCATACGACCGGTGCGTCAAACAGTATCCAGACTTGTTCGAACTAACTTGAGCGTAAGAGTAACCGATGAACTGATCGAATTGTCGAAGCAATGGGCGGCTTGGGACATTTTCGACAGTCTCGCAAATTATCGTGTAGTTGTGGACACGCTATTTAAATATCTAGCGCAAAGTTTCAAGGTGAGATGGATGCATCCGTTCAGTTGTTGTACATTGACATCTTTTCAGGACTCGTCAATCTCAACTCTCGGCAGTATAAAGGAAACATCGGCGGAATTTTCTGAGCAGCTCTCTCAGGATATTTCTGTAGTTCTTCGCCAGACGGTCTCCATATTGGGCAATAGAAAAACGAAAGAAAGCTTTATGGCCCTCCGGGAAACGCATGCCCAGAAGCTCCTGGATCTTCTTCAAGACGTATGTCCTTACCTTGTGAATCTCGTTTTTGCGATCTTGCGAACGCTAACACAATCAGCTTCTGGATTTACCTTGTGATTCAACATTTAGACCACTACTTTCCAAAGCCCTTGTGCGACTTTCAAAGGCATCGGGGCTCCATCCTACTTGCTTCAGGTTATCTGGATTGGAGAAAGAGGGTGAGCAGGTGGGAGGGGGCGGATATGGTGACATTTGGAAAGGTGCAGTCGAGGGTCGATGCGTTGCGGTGAAGGCGATGCGGATTTTCCGCGATGGGGATGTCAAGGATGCACTGAGGGTTTGTGTTACATCTTTAGAATCCTTTTGAGCTCGCACTTAATCTCTACCCACACAGGGATTCGGCCGCGAGGCCGCTGTTTGGCGCCAATTATCGCATCCAAACCTGCTTCCGTTCTTAGGCCTGTATTTCCTCGACACTAGGCTCTGCCTTGTATCGCCCTGGATGGAAGACGGCGATCTTGTGGGATACCTGAAAAGGGCATCTGCTGACCTCGATCGCATCGGTTTGGTGAGTGCGACATGATGGCCGTGTCATGGATTTGACCATTCCTTTGCAGATTTTAGACGTGGCGATGGGCCTGGAGTATCTGCATAGCGCCAGTGTATCAGTCATACACGGAGACCTGAAAGGGGTGGGGAGCACTCACTCTCTTTTATTTACAACATTTCGTTAAAATTCCTCGACAGACAAACATTCTGGTCACTCCCTCGCGTAGGGCCTGTATCGCGGACTTCGGATTATCCTCAATCGTCAATGAGATGTCAATTTCTTCCAATCACTCTACTACAAATTCCGCGATGGGCACCATACGATGGCTGGCTCCCGAGA
Source organism: Mycena maculata (assembly GCA_029448575.1). Lineage (NCBI taxonomy): Eukaryota > Fungi > Basidiomycota > Agaricomycetes > Agaricales > Mycenaceae > Mycena > Mycena maculata. The sequence goes on from JARJLG010000143.1 coordinate 259,714, forward strand.
TAATCGTCGGTAAATCCAGGCATTTTGCTTCGGATATTTATGCCTTGGGCTGTGTTTGCTATGAGGTACATATGCACTACGAAATGGGCAGACACTAATAATTTTGGAAAGATCCTCACGGGGGCACTCCCTTTCAAAGATATGACCGACGTAGCAATCATATTCGCCGTCGTGAGCAACAACTTGGCTCGACCAGCAAGACCCATTCCATGGCCAGAAACCGATGCGTATAGTGCTACTTGGGTGCTGCTGGAGAGGTGTTGGACCCAGGAGGCTCATTCACGCCCTACCGCTGCGGAAATTGTGCGCACCCTGGTCAGCTGTCCTATCGAAGCCAAAGTGAAATCGGGCACAGATTGGGATGAGGCATATAGTTCTCGGTTTCGCCGTTCAGTTCGGCAGTCGCCCCTTCTCCTGACGGCTTCTGAAATTGAGTCCGCGATCTTCAGGGATGTTTTGCAATGCCCTTCGACCTAGGAAGCAATAAAATATTTGCTTTTATGTAGATTGTCGTTATACTTCTGTAGTGTTGTATTAAAACGAGCTTATTGGTTCGACTGTGAGGGTGGACGGGGAACATTCCGGAATGGGTATCCATTATCACCCGTCCGTCATCCATATATGGACGCCCAATCTAGCACCGATGCCGAGTGGAGGACATAGACGAGAGTCGTACCCACCTTCGTCACTTCGTTACTTCGCGTAGCGTTGTGAAACTTCGTAACTTTGATGGGAATTCGTGAAAGTTCGTAGCATTGCCTCGTTTCAGTGAAACTTTGTCAGTTTAACTCAGCGTCTCCAAAGACTCGGATTCCGGCCATCACTGTTCCTTCACGCAAGCCGGGGTGGGTTTTTTTATATAGATCCCTCTCCCTAACACTAACCGCTAACCCTAACCGCTAACCACTAACCCTAACCTCCTAACCCGAACCGCTAACCTCCTAACCACTAACCCGCTAACCCGAACCTAACCGGCCCTTTCGGCAACCTGCTGATTCCCATCGCTCCGTGATGTGCCGGAGAGTCACCGCTCGACAAGGCCGGAATACAAAGTGACGAGCTTTCACAGAATAGCATCAAAGTCACGAACCTTCACAGATTGCCATCAAAGTGACAAAGATCCACAGCACTACACGAAGTAACGAAGTGACGAAGATGGCGTGGACTCCATAGACGATCGCGTCTGAATAGGGATGGTAACAGTTAGGGACCGGCACGGATGCCATCTGCGGAATGGAGTCTGAACCGATTTCCCTCCCTCTGTACGTTTGACTGTTGGAATCCCCATCGCAGCCGAAGTTAACTCATACTGTTCACATCGTCTCTCGTGGCATGGTGCACGAACTCTGCCGGGGAATGTACCAATTCCACCTTCATTTGGTCTGAACCAAATTTCCTGCTTAGTCTGAAATGCCCAAGTCCTCTGTTCGAATTGCTCAAAATACGGTCTGTTATCGAGGATTCGATTCTCAAAAATTCGCATTGCCATTCTCAAAAAATTCGCGGATCCATCCTATTTGACGGTCTGCATCCAGCTCAATGGTAACCTAAAAATCTTGCCCAGCGCTCATCGGCCACCCCGCTGTGTATTCCATCTGAATAAGAATCTCCGTGATGGACGGTTCCCTTTGAGACTCGCCGCAGATCCATTTCTATGAATCATCCAGTTCTGCGTTGTAGTGTTCTGCTATTCGAAATTATTCCACTCCGCCAATATTGGGCCCTACGAGGCTACATTCCTATCCTGATATCGGATTTTCCAACGACCAGACACGATTTCCTGTGGGAACATCGTGCCCGCCAATGCCATCCGACTGTTCGTATTCCAAGTCCCTCACTGTATCTTGAAGGCCAAGAACCAGGTCCTCATCTTCAAAGCATGAGGCCCTCATGTTTTCACGCCGCAGTCGTGGCGTATCGCGCAATTTGTAAGCGCGTCGAGGACTTGATCCAGAGTCGGTCCTGTATTTCCGAACCTTGATTCCAAGAGCCCCGAGTTGCCTATAGAATTGGCTTGGACTCTGAAATCGTCTCAAGTTCGCTCCACCAATCCAATTTTTTCCTGGCCGCACCGGAGCTTCCGGCCAAGATCCCTCAAACATTATGATTCCTCCGCGTTTGCGATTTCTCTATGGTCAATGGTCATTGAGTTCTGACCGCTGCAACCTCGTTCACATCCCATCTACTCTCCCAATCACGTGATCTGATTTTCCATGGTGCAATGCAAACCACAGATGCGGATTAAATTCTTGTTATATACCGAGCCGAAGTGGACCTAAAGAGTGAAGGCCAAAGGACGGGAGGCTCCGGTATGTCAGAGCGTCGGAGGGCCGGAGGGTCTGGAACGTATACGAAGGAGGATCACAACACCACAGGGGGTCAAGGGTGAGTGACTACCCTAACCGGCAGGTATCCGATAGAGGAAGACAAGTCGGAGTACCGGAGGGAACCGGAGAGGACGGAGACGACTCAGTGCAAGGAAAGTGAGCCAAGCAACGTCAATTATCAATCTGACGTACAGGACATATTAAAGACGTATTTATACTAAGTATCTAATTGTATTCCATAAAAGGAAGGAGAGTGGTTCTTAACAATAAGTCAAGTCAGATGGACTGATGAGAAGTCGTATGACAATAAGTGAGAAGACAGAAAGACGGATAAACGGGAAACGCTCAGTAATCCTTCATTGCGTAAAAACCCGATGATAAGCCGTGAAACCAAGTACACATGAATTTTGCGATTTTGCACGATTCAGCGTGTCAACACGCACTGAGGGACCATCAGGGCACTCTGACTGAGTGGTTCAGTCTATTAGCACAAGCTACGAGGTTAACAAGGACTTCTACCGGTACCTTCACAAATGGGGCCACCAGATATCTTAGTTAACTAAGGAAACTTGACGATGGTGGCAGAGAAACTAGGACATACAAGGCCTAAGGCTGCTTGCTAGGACACAAACAGAATACCAAAGAGGTTGCGAGGTCAAATATACCAAGTGCTGGCAGGCAACAGTGGGAAGAACCCAATTATTCGCGACAAGACTATTTAGACCTGTTTTACCCAAAACTGAGGACGCGTTTGATCACGCATTGGGTCCAGACCGAGTCTGGGGATGACTTGAACAATAGGACATGATCCAGCTGTTTAGCCGCGAGGATAAACCAGAGAGAGAGAGAGAGATTGCGATATTGTGGATGAACCACCAAACCAAACCAGGGACTATGGGGAATCATTGGGAAGGTAGAAGAGTTGTGCAGAAGCTTCAAGACTATTCAGGCCCGGGACTAGAGGCTACAGACGAAGAAGACACTTTCTATCCACTTAATCAGCAATCACATGTGTCGTGTCAAACACCACATGTCTACCATATGTCTCAACAAGACACGACCAATCAGGAGCCAGGGATTAGGACTTGGGTGCCGCGAACCAACGGACATTGTACAGTAATCATCGTGATGTAAACCATAGGGCAGTAGTATAAAAGGGCAGCAGAAGGAGAGGGCAAGCTAGCAGATCTAGGGGCGCTGTACACGTTGTGTCAGCCACTGGAACGTCGCTCTGATAGCCGTGGAGGTTAGATTGCATCGAACGATTTATATACCAGACTCAGAATCAGAACACGGCAATTGATAGAACACGGCAATAGTCAGAACACGGCAAACAGACCCAGAACACTGAACAGAACACTGAAACAGTCGAAAGACACAAAAAGCGCAGACTTAACGGTCTTAAAACCTACCCTATACTGTCTCCTTGACGTCCTAGACGTTACTTGTCCAATACAGCTTGACTTGACCAGTCAAACCTTGCAAAAGCGCGAGCGACCCTTAGTTAACTAAGCGATCGACCGAGAAACCAGCTGCTATCAAGTCTAATACTTGACTTACACCCCCGAACTTGCACTCTGACTCTCTATTGAGGGGTTAGTTGTTGATAGTGTTGTGTGTTGTGTGTGGTTTAGAGTTCATAGCTCTGCTGCATTAGCATTTCGCATTTCGCATTCACACATACCTGAGAGTTAGCGTTTTCATCTGGAGCCCACCGCGAGGGGTAGATAGCTTAAATTGCTCGAATCGGACGTCGGATCCCAAAGTTACTTTGGACCAACCAGGCTAGCAAGAAAGTTGTCCCTGCATTGTTATTCATAACACCCTGCACAAAAACCCGAGTTATTACAACTCAAAGCAAGTCTCTCCTTCGTCATAACGGCGAGGAAAGGCAAAGACAAAAGAACTTCTGAAGAAGTTCATTCAGGATCAGGGTCACAAGCCAGCTCCAGTTGGGTTAAACCTCCTCCTAGACAAACTCGCGCGTCGCAAAGAGCAGGAACTATTCCTCCTCTTCTACACGAAAAACGCCCTTCTCCGGCTGATAAAGCCAGAGAAAAAGCTGCATCTGCTACCAGGCAAAGACAAGGCGCA